>JAADVZ010000035.1:0-80849 GCA_023335925.1 Pythium phragmitis
CAAATGTGAGCGTGTCAGCTTCTCGAGATAAACCGGCTTTTCCGTTCCCCGTCTGCTTTGTTCCGCTACACTTTGTTCTGCAATTGATCTCTGATTTCTCTCCTGTAGTCGGTACTGAATTCCCGACTGGATTCTGGAGAAACGTGGACAGCAGGACAATCACCTGATGAGGTTAGCATCAGTATTTTACATCATATATCACTGAAGCACTCATGAAGCTGCATCATTACTGGGGGATCTCCCCAGCTCAGACGGTAGAGCTCTCGGCTGATACGTGGTCCCTGGATCGAATCGGGGGACTGTGGGGACGAAGAGTGGGACACCCCCGGGTAACCAGGCTGACGTATATCGAAAAGCCCAGCTGTATTATAACATGCCCCATGACCTCCCCCCTCATGCACAGTACTGTAATACAGCGTGTGGACAGCGTTGTGGATGGTGTTGACTCAAAATGCAAAGACGTGGCGCAGTGGTTGTTGAATTCTCATTTCCAGGTGTATTTCTTCGTACGACACCAGGACCGGGGCGGTAGCACAACCAGTCGACTCGGGTACCAAACGTCTGACAGTTCGATGAATAATATTTCATGGCATACAGTACAGTACAGACATGTACCACTGGTCTGTGTCATTTGGATTCCCTGTGCACAGTGACAAGACGCTAGAGTGCTGTGCAGTTCATACTGGGAGGCTGCATTGTTCTTAATCATCGTGGAATTGTCATGCATTCGACTCGGAAGGCGTCCGAAAGGGAGAAAAAAACACCCATCCACTGTGGATCCCACGTGCGCTTGAGAGACGAACGAGGGCCCTTGGATGGTTCGTGAGGGTAACACTGGCAGAAGAACATCACAGTGGTGATCCACAAATCTCCACTGCTGCACATTTCGCGGCTATCCCATATCACTTCCGCGTCTGGAGTGATTAGGGAAAGCCGCACTATGCAAAAAGGACCGCCTTCATCGCGTCCCACCCGGAACCAGACGAAGACTCCTCATGAGCGTGTGCTCCAAGCCGTACGTGACGTACGGCTTGGAGCACACGCTCATGAGGAGTCTTCGTCGAGTCGTTTAAGGGACTGTATCTCCACGCGGTCACCGACAGTCATACAGCAGGACCACTCCGTGGGCGAACAGTCGGAGCGTTGGAAACCCTACAGAAATAAGCATTCCTGGGATGGCTTCTTGCTGTATATTCACACCGAGCTTAGTGTCGGTTCTGTGATCAATTAGTCACAGCTGAACTTCATTCGTATTATGTACTGCACTGCCTCCGAGACCGTGGGGTTGTGAAGACATGGCAGCGGACACTGTGGGTACAACTTTAAACGGCGGCCCACCGCTGGCCCAACCTGGAGATGGTTGGCGACAGCGCCCTCATCATCTGCCAAGTAAGTGCTTATCGGCCTCCCTCGAACGCCCGTCTTCTCCGGCTTTGTGGATCAGCTCGATGTGCGTCACCGGACCCACCTCGTGCACGCGCACAACAAGATGGCGGATTCTCGGGCCAGCCTAGCCATGGATACACTCGTGCGCTCCGTCCATGTGGATGGCGTGCGCAATAGTCCCATTTATGTAAGAGTTCATCCAATGCCTGAGACTACCCCCTGTCGAACATAGCCGGGCCACTTTGCCATTTCTAGGTGCATTTTTCGGTACCAGCCCAAAACCAATCAAACCGACTCAAGTGTCCTTGCCGTCTCGTATCAGGACACATTATGTCTGTTCCATCGGCCATCTGGAATCCAGAGTATCTCGCTCGTACGATTGTGTAGAGGGTCGTGAGATTGCCCTTTTTCCTGCTGCTCAAGAGCGGGAAAAGTAAAGCGCCCGTTCTTTCGCCAAGAAGGTGCCTCTCGTGGTGGTCGTTAAGTACCTTCCGTCCCGGTCGTTCCAGTCCACAGGTGGCGCCACCACGACAGAGACTGTTTCGCGACCGCATCAAGTAGTCGGGCGCAAGAGCCTCGTGAAAAAAAGCAGTTCAATCCGAATGAAGACGCGCTCTGCATTCGGCGTGCTCGCCGCGCTTGCGGCGCTTGCCCGGGGCGACAATGCCCAGCCACTGAGTTTTGATACGCTCAACACTGTGAATGAATCCGAGACGCCGAATAGCGCGCTCCGCGCGACCGACTTGACGGCGGCGTCCTCGACTTTCGGCTCGTCGGCACCTTCGCCCACGCCACGCATTGTTCCCACGGGGTTTGCCTCCGATCCAATCGACGGTGACTTTGCCGCCCGCGTGAACGCTGATCCGGTCGACACCACCGCGCAGCCACCTCAGTTACCCCCCACGAACACCTCGGCGCCGTGGGTGCCGTCCAGCGTCATGCCATTCCGTGACAGTGACATTGCGAACCAACCAGCCGCGATCACGCCGCTGCTTGTCGTCACCGATCCGTCGGCCATGGCCTTCTCGGCACTGCCGACGTCCGCGGAGACTGATCTTCAAGGCTACGTGTTTGCAAACCGCCCAAGCGACAATGCCACGTCCCCAGCGACCACCACCCGCAGTAAGGTGTCCACCAATGCCTCGGCTTCTGACGATGCTTGGTGGCGAGAGCGCGTGTGCTTGTCGTCTCCAGGCGCGTGCACAGTCGCACTGTCAAACACCCACCGCGGCAGACTCGCCGACGCGTCGTCGGACGGCAAGGATCTGAGTGCCGTCGAACGCGATCTGGGCCGGACCATGGCCTTCCGGACGGCCTCCACTTTGGCCACGATCGGCATTGCCTTTGCCTCAGGTCCTGTCGCGCTTGCGCTCGGCATGATTGCGTTTGCGTTCACGGCACTGTTTGTCGAGTCGGCCGAGAGCGCGTTTGTCAACCTGCTCAAGACTGCGAACAAGGAGTACGCGAACCTCAACGACGACATTAAAGACACGAGCGAGCGCATCGTAGCGGCGCCCGAGATCCGCTCGATGCGCACCTACGTACGGGCTGCGTACTCGTACGATAATACGTTGCGCACGATCGCTGCCCGCGCCGACCCGAAGGCCACTGGCGACTTGGCCATCAAGACGCACAGCTTTTGTGAGCAACGTGATAACAACTTGCGCGCCAAGTTTTACGACGCGCTCATGGACACGGATCGGTATCTGGCCGCAATGGAGACCTACTACCGCACGCGGTCGCGTGGGTACGTGGCCGAGGCCACGTTCTACTTGCAGGGGCTGTACGCGGCGTACTTGAGCTACACTAAGTGTGCGGTCGCGGCTAACCCTGACGTGGCCAAGCTCCAGGAAAAAGACAAGCAGATCCGAGGTGACATCAGCAAAGCAGCGGGCAAGATGGCGGCCGTCGCGTGGAAAATGCGCACCGACTTTGTCGCCAATATCAAGGGTGAGGTGGAAAAGGCCGTGGCCGACGGCGACGGCGTCGCGGATGTCAGCCGGCTGACGGACTTGTACGACTGGCTCGAGTTCAAGGCCTACAAGAGCGATGTGACCAAGTGCGCCAACGCCGGCACGGGGGTGACTGACTCGCGGTGTGGGCTCATCATGGTGAGCAAAAAGACTTGTCACATTGTCGCGTGGCGTACGCGGTTTAAAGAGAGCGACAAGGAAGAGGAGCAGGCGAGCAAGATCATTAAAGGCACCGACTTGGACGCCGAGTACATGAAGGTGCCAAAACACCAGCGGTGCGGATTTGGCTATGAGGCGCCGCTCCAGATCCGACCACCGCGGACGCCTCCACCGCAGCGACGCCTTGAAGGCCAAGACGACGCCACGCGTATGCTAGAAGAAGAACGCGTGTTTGTCGGCATAAATGTCTATGTGCAGTCGTCGCTCGCGTCGCCCGCGGAGATCACCATGCCCGACATCAAGGAGTCGGAGGTTGACCTGAAGACGATTGATGCATCGAAAGATCCGCTTGAAGAAAAGCTCAATAATGCCAAGGACGAGAAGGAGCGCATGAAGATCCTCGCCGAGGAGTACACCAACACGTCCATGATGAGCCAGTCGATCAAGTCGCGCGACATGGCCATGTGGTTTGCGCTCGAGACGAACCTGAAAGAAGTCAAGGACATGTACGACGAGCGCGACGCCATGGTTGACAGCATCGTGGGCACGGTCAAGGACGTCCACGAGATTGAAATGGCCCGCGCCAATGGCATCTACAACGACCTTGTGACCGCGGGCACGCAGGAAGTGCAGGCGCTCGTCAACTTGGAGACGCAGACCACTGGCCAGCACAACGACGAGATCGCACAGATGGACGTGATCGACAACCAGCTCACGACATTGTCGAACACGCTCACCACGGGCTTTAGCGGCACGGCGTCCGACATTGACGCGGTCGAACGGGACACGACACAGGCGCTGCAGCAGCTGAGCGGCACGGTGCAAACCACGGGCGCCCAGACGCGCGCTGCGGTCAAGAACGTCATTGCGCAGGCCACGCAGAAAACGCTTGAGCATCTCGACGGGCTGGAGTCGCTCATTGAGACCAAGTCAGCCGAGAAGCTCACGGCCGCACGTGGTCTGCAAGACCTCGTCGCGAACGCCGGCAACCAAATCCGCAACGGCGTGGCGACCGAGTTCAACGCACGCGCCGAGCAGCTGCAGCAGCGTGTGGCCGGTCTCACGGACCACATTTACAGTGCCGCGGCGGCCACGGCGAACGCGCTCGTGACCGAATCTGATGCCATGCGTACGGACCTTGGAAGACGCATTGCGTACATGTCGACCCAGCTCGAGATCATCGACGGCCGCATCAAGGTCACGGAAAAGCTGCTCGACAAGATCAACTCCCAGGTCGACGACATCTTGGGTCTCATTGGCTCGCTCAACACTAGGCTCTTGGGCATTTTCCGCAGCCTTCGCGATCTGCCGAACCGCATCCGCCAGGTCGTCATGGTCAAGACGGTTGAAGACAAGTTCCGCCAGGCCGAGCGCTTGAGCTTTGCGTACGCCAACTACATCAAGCACAACATGAACCAGCTCCAGGCGTTCGAGTTTGTGCAGCAGTGCGACGCCATTGGCGAGGCGCTGCTCTTTGATAATCTGATTGACCGGCTCAAACGCGGCGAGGCCGTGCTCCAGAAAGAACTCGCGACCTTCAACAACAGCCGTGTCGACTATGAACAGTTTGGCAACCGCATCATTGCGGCGGCGTACCACTTGCGGTACATGCTCATGCCCTGCGGCAACATGCGCACGCTCATGACAACGGGACGCGCGGCGTTTTCCGAGGCCACGTCCCGGTCGCAGGCCGACAAGCTCAATACGGCCGTGTGGACTTTCCAGCAGAGCATAGAAGAGATCGTGCCGCAGCTTTTTCTGAAGAAGATTTACACGGCATCGTTTCTTCAGTCACTAGTCGACGACGTACGTCGCAGCGTGGCGACGTCGGCCGCCAGCGAATCGACTGCGTACGCGCTCGCGGCGATCGAGCCGCTGCGCTACCAGCTGCAGCAGCACGTCGGTGCGTTTGCCGCGCTCTCGGTCATTCAACCGGACCAGCGCAGCCGCCTCAGCGTGTGGACAAAGTTGACCAAGGTATCGATGGGCATCAGTCGATTTGGCATGCTCCGCTTGTCGACAATGACTGGCGCGGCGGCGAGTGCCCCCGACGATCTCCTCGTTCTCTGGAGCAACACACGACAGCAAATCCCCACGTCTCTGCAGGACAAGTTCCGGATTCCGCTTACCAAGGCGAGTCTCGCGTCCGACGCGGCGGTCGCAGCAGCATTCGCGAATACGCCGTATGAACCGTACTGGACCGCCGGACTGGTCCAGAGCATTGTGTTTGTCGAGCGTGTGAACAAGACGGCGTGTCCATGGGCCATCTCGATGTCTCATTACCCGTTTTGTTATGAGACGGGCACGTACGACGACGGCGGCTGCGTGTGTGTGCAGCTGGAAGGGCTGGACTCGACTACGCCACGCGGCCCAGATGATGCACCGTCCCCACTCGTGTTGCAGACCACGCTCACGGGCAAATCGCCGGCTACGAACCCGCGCGCCGACTTTGTCATCACCGCTCTGGCCAAGGTACCGACCACAGCACTGACGACGACCAAGATGCTGGGCGTGCCCGCGAACCGTCGTGCATTCGCCGTATGCATGTCGTCGCCGCTGCCTGCTCGCGTGTGTATCGCCAATACGTTTTGCCACCAGCCGCCTCCGTCGACAACACGCTGTCTCACGAACCCAGAGACCACGTACAAAGTCGTGTACCCGCCTCCGGGTAGCGCGTCTGTGTTCATCGACTCGGGCGACTCGATCACAGCTGACATGTTCCGCTCCATGGAACTGGGTGCCGCGATCCCCGACATCACATTCTTCGACACGCAGCTTGGCGACGGCAATTACATTGTGTGCACCGACTGCACGATTCAACTGCTTCGGTCGGTCTACATGTTCCGCGTCGCGGCGTTCAAGATCGGTCGCCCCAAGTCCGAGGCCAAAGCCGTGTGTCGCCAGCACCCGCGATACGAAAATGTCGAGTTCTGTGTGCGCCTCGCCGGCACGCCCGACCTGTGGACGCCGCAGAGTCTGCTCCAGGGTGAACTTGTGCAGACGCTCCAGCAGTTTGGCCAGTCGCTGCCGACCAACTTCACGGACCCACAGGAACTCGCTGTCGCTGTGAACGACCGTGTGCAGGCGCTGCTCCATGATGAGGTTGGCAATTTCAAGGTTTATGTCGCGAGGTCGGGCAGCTTCAACGCCACGGCCAACAGTAACGCGTACTGGACAAGCCTGCGGACTCATGAAGCCGGTCTCGAGCGCGGGTGGACCGTTATTCCTGCTCTCTACTCGACTATCTCGGAGAACAAGGCGCTTATCTTTGACGCGCTCATCATGTGGAGCACGCTACGTGTCGAAGAGCGCAACTTTGCCAAGCTCGTGGTCGAGAAGAAGCCCGTGGGCCAGTCGCTCAAGACGTACTTGGACTCGACGTTTGGCGCATACGGCCGCGAGAAGATCCTGCGCGGCTTTTTCTCCGAGCCATTCAGCGGACCCGACTGTCCCGTGGCAGGCGACACGGACCACTTTGCTTACTGCACGCCTACACCTGTGGACAAGACGTGTCTTTGTGTGCAGCTCGAGGATCTCCCGGAGGAGTACACCGAATTGTACGATGGCTCGGCGCCAAACGGCAAGGTCGTGTCGTTCCCGTTGGACGACGCGCAGTCGGCATACGTTGTGGGTCGCACGAAAGGCGCTTTTTCGCTGGGATCGCGACAGCCCGTGGGCACTTGGGACGGTCTCCCAATGCGCAACGTCTCAGCACGCAGCGTGTGTGTGTCGGACTACAACCACCCAGAACTCGGTGCAACGTGCATGGCCACGACCAATGACCAATCACTCTCGGCGGTCTCGAACGTCCGCATTGGTACGGACGTCCCGTCCGTCTTGATCCAGACCGCGACGTGGACGGCTCTATGTACGGGCTGTTCCGACGCGATTGTCTCGCAGATTTCGGCGTTTGGATCCGCGCAGGCGTCCGTGTTCGCATCTGGGGGTGCGATTGCTGGTGGCGCGTGCCGTAGCAGCGCCGTGGATGGTGGCGGGGAAGTCCAAGTGTGCTTGAACCAGAACGCGTGAATGTGGAAGGCGTAGGGAAGTCATGTAGTCAGGAAGGAGAGAACGTAAAACGTAAATGCATAAATCAGATTTCACGTACAGATGCATGACAAAAGCTCGCGCGTGCACTTAAAATAGTCTGCCAACGACGTCCTGCCAGGTATCACCATTACGCAACCTCGTTCCAAGCAGTCGATCTGTTGTCTGTCTTTCTCCAGCTGGTATTACAAGTACTCCATTGTGTTCATCAAGGCCGTGGACGCGATGCATCTGGCGACGACGGCTGGTTACCTCGCGGAAAACTTCCTATCGGCGGACCACGAGGTTCACAATGGGATACGCCAAGGATGCCCACTCGCACCAGTACTGTTCATCTTCGCGGTGGACACACTGTACGATGCCATTGCGGTGGATCCGGCACTACCAGGACTAGTTCTTCCGACTGGAGAGACCATCAATGCAGCAGGATACGCAGATGACACGAACGTGTATCTTCGAGAGCCCAAGGCGACATGGGCTCTGCGGGCAGCCCTGAACCGGTTCGGGCAAGCGTCTGGCCTACGCGTCAATGTCGACAAGTGCCGAGCAGTGGCCCTCTCTCCCAAGGGATGGAGAGAGAACACACCGAACCTGGCCTTTCCCCGTCTTCCCAATGATCAGATGGCCTGGTGCCTCGGAGTGGTCGGGTTTCGGAATCCGCGGTCCGGGTCGGGTCTGACGTTTCTCCTCAGGGCCGGTTTCCTGTGGCGCCGTCGAGTCAAAATTCTTCCTGCAGCTCTCAAGAAATGTCGCCGCCATCTCCTTGGCCGCCTCTGCAGCCTTCTTCGCTTGCTTCACCGTCCGTTTCTTTGCTGCGCGCTTGCCCGGTCTGGTGTCGCTAAGACGCCTGTCTCCTGGCAGGTTCGTGGGCCGTCGTCTCCCTGTTGTACCGTGCCGGAGCCGTCACCACCTTCGTCTCGTTCCTTCGTGCCGCCGGACGGATCTGCCGCTGCACCTCCTGCCGCCGTGTTTGCTGAGCTGCCCGCCTTGGCCTTCTCCCTCGCGCTCTCCAGAGTTGTCGTCCCAGCTGTCACAGAGCCTTTCTCGCTGTCGGGCCCTTGCTTCGACTTCTGCTTCGTTTTCCCCTGTCTTCCGAGCGACTTTCCTGCTGCCGTCGATTCCTTCCCTCTATTGTTCCCCTGCTTCGTCGATCCGTCTGGCTTCTCATCTTTGGATTCGTTCATGGACTCCTCCTTACTCGCTTGCAGAGCGAGACGCGCTTCCTTCTCCGTTGCCTGCTTCTTCGCCTCCGCATTCGTTGCTTCCAGTGCCACTGCCAACGCCGCTTCTGCCGCCGTGGCTTCAGCAGCCTTGGCCTTGAAAGCTTCTGGTTCCAACCTGACGTACTCGTTCTCCATCTGCTTGAAGTACTCTTTCTCTGACTGCGGCTTGGTCCCCAAAGGCAACTTCGGCGTCTCTTCAAGGTTAATGATGAGCACCTTATTCATCCTCTTCTCTTCGTGTTTTGGCATTGCGGATCGAGTTTGGGTGCGCCGTGTTTGGCGAAGACTGGCAAGCTCAAGTCACTCTCGGCATCGCCATTGTCTCGCCCGCCGCCGCCGTCGTGAGCATATCCAAGCTCAAACATGCCGCCACTGTCACTGGTCGCTGCACTTGCGCACAACGTCCTGGCGATCCTGCGGCCGTAGTGGCCCTCACCACTACGCTCCGCGTCGCGCCCACTGCCGCATCGCCCCTGACGAATCTAGACGACGCCACGCTCGAGCTGCACCAGCGTCGCAAGCGCCTTGTCAGCCGTGAGTTCCTGCGTGCCGATGCCAGCCAGCAGGAGCGTCTGCATGGCCTTGAGGTGATTGGGCAAGGCGTACTCGAGTTCCTCCATGAGCCTCCCAACTTGGAACAAATCGTGCTGGAAGGTCAGGATCGTAGCTTGACGTGGGTGGTCCCAATCGATCTTTGTTGTGCCCGGTTCGCGCGACTTGTCCATGCCGATCAGTACCCAGTACCCGGACTCCTCAGAGGGGACATAGATGATTTTTCGGCCCCGAACATCGCCATGGCAGTACCCACATCCATGCCAATACTTCAAGGCCGTCAGCAAGTGGTGCAGCCACTCACCAACTTCCCCAAGTTTAGGGTCTCTGACACAGCCGATCGGAGACAACTCGATGACCAACTCGCGGTTGCGGTTCCCTCTCAACGTTTCCACCGTTTGCAGATATGTTGTATTGCTGCTTTCAGACTTGGCATCTCTGAGAGCCGTATACACGTCGCGGAGTCGCTCGATATCGATGCCAAGGGTCCTCGGAGAGAGATTGATCGTTCGTACGACACGATCGTCCAGCATCTCGACAGTTCGTTCATCGTTCTTGCATGGTAAGAACGGTATAAGCTCGCTTGAAAGCGGTCGTTCCACGGGCCGCACCATCTCGTGGAAGAGCAACGCCACGTTGAAAAACAACTTGATCGCTTCCGCTGGTTGTCGAACAACATCCAACGCGATAATAGGCGATTTTCGGAACAATTGACCGACTCTTTCCATGGCCACCACGCGCAGATCCGACTTCGAGAGCGCGAAGCCGAGGATGAAGGGGAGATTGCCGTAGAAGAGTGGATTCCAGAGGCGCATGTTGCGGACCAGTTTCTGTAGAGAAGCTTGGATGCCCATCCCAGTGAAGTGCAGTTCACCACGCATCAAAATGAGTCCTTCCTCATGGAGAAAACAACCCGGCCGTTTGTGCTCCGAGGCTGGTAGCATCTCCTGGTAGTCCACGTAGACTCCGTTTGCTTGCAGCAAATCGGTCGTGAAGAATATCAAGACGTCGAAGAAGACCTTCTTCCATGAGTTCTCCGACGACTCGACACCTAGAAGAGACTTGCACACACGAAAAAACGAATCCACATGGCCTTGAAGCACTGGACACTCGATCAGCGGAGCATCCGACTGGAAAACACCGTGTTAGGCCGCTTGAGGGTGATCTTTCAACCGAAAAGGAAGTGGTTTTTGCAGCAACGCTTGGAGCTCTTTTGGCGGAGGCAACTTGTCGAGCTTCCACTCGATTCGTGGCCACAGCACGTGCAGAGGCATGTGTTGTTCAACGTGCTGGCGCTTGGCAGGCGGTTGCTCGTAACTGCACGGCGGTAGAAACCTCTCCACAATCACGTGGACGGCTCCTTCTTCGCCGTTCTCGTGACGCACATTGGTCAGATAGGCACTGACCTTCAACAATGGATCCATGACCTCGAATGCTGGATCGACGGCGTCGCCGGAGAGCTCCGCTGGCTCGGAATATTCATCCGTCTTGACCCACGCGCCGTTCTTCCACGCCAAGAACAGCTTCAGCATGGTGGGCCCAGTCGGGTCGTCACTCGAGAGCATCTCGGCACCAATCGCCTTTTGCAGCTCAGCAACTTGCGCATCGTGCGGGATCTTCACGGCAAATTGCCAGTCTTCGTCGAGAACAGCGACAGCCAGGCTGATCGGCGCCGGTCGTCCAGCATCAAGCGGAGTCGGCCGCTTCACAATCACATGGACGACTCTTCCTTTGTCGTTCGTGGGGTCCACCTTGACCAGATAGTCACTCACATTGAGCAATGGCTTCATGACCTTGAACGCCGGATCGACGGCGTCGCCGGAGACCTCCGCTAGTTCGGAATGTCGAGCCTTCTTGAGCCACGCGCCGCACTTCCACGCCAAGTACAGCTTCAGCTTGGAGGGCTTAATCGGGTCGTTACTCGAGAGTATCTTGGCGCCAATCGCTTTTTGTAGCACAGCCACTTGCACGGTACGCGGAATCGTCACGACAAATTGCCAGTCTTCGCCAAACACAGCGCACTCGACCTGGATCTGCGCCATGTCTCGTGATTGTTTGTGGGGAAACACTACAACAGCCCAGGTTTCCAGATGACATAAACCATCCCAAGTTCCGAGAAAATAAAAATCGAAGGAAAATATCCTCTTAGAGCCGTATTTCGCTCTCTTAAATACGTATTCTCTCTTAAACCCGTATTGAGAAGATTCCCGTCCCAACATATACTACGGTACACTCTCTACAACACATAACATACACGGGAGGACGAGGACGAGGCAAAATCGACGGAAAAAGACAAAAACTGAAACGGACCGACACCAAGCACGGACGGCGCGATGGCGCGCCGAATAATCCGCGCGGACAGCACGGACAATAGCACATGGGGACTTCGTCCCCCATGTAGACGAGTGGATGACCACCGCCACCACTCCTCCTACGCCATCGCGACGGAACACCGGAACCGGTGATGCTTGGGCCGGGAGACGTTGCCGCAGGGTACCGGTCACGCGCACGTTCTTGTCCGCGTCATCGCTCCCGCTCCCGTTCCCAATCGCCACGCTACTCGCAGCCACGCTTCTCGCGTTACCAGTCCCGTTCGCGATCGCCCTCCGGGCGCCACTCACGCTCGATATCCCGCTTTGAACGCTGATCTCGATCTCGTTCACGCGCGATTTATGAACATTTCCAACGTACAGTCTACAACGACAGGCCAGTGCCATCGCGATTTGACTGGGAGCGACTTGCGGCTCGGCACGGGCACCACCTCATCGCAACCGAAGTACTGTTTGTCGAGGGGCCAAGTTATAGAACGACTCCACAACACTCGCTTGATCCACTACAGTCTATCGATCCATGGGCAAGTGGAGACGCCCCCACTCTCACTTGTGAAAGGCACCGATCTCCACTTCTTTCAATTCCACTACACGTGGAGTAATCCAAAGGGCTCGAAGACCAAGCGACCAGTCGACCGATTGATCGGGTGGGCGCACCCTGAGCTGATCCCGCTGATGACATATGCGAACGTTCGTTTGTTCATCGATGGAACATTCAGCTCCGTTCCTGCGGGTTTCCAGCAGTGCATAGTGATCATGATTTCGACCAAGCGTCCAAGCTTTACATCGCAATCTTCTATATTCTATCAACCTCGAAGACCCACGACGGCTACTGGAATGCGCTTCAGCTGGTCCGAAATGCCTGTGGTGAGCCAATCACACCTGGCCAAGTTGTCTGCGACTTTGAGCGTGCCCTCATCCGCGCGGTCACCGACTGGTTAGAAGGTGTTGGCATTGTTGGCTGCTACTTCTATTTCAAACAAGCGTGCTTCCGCAAGATGGCAGAGCTGCGAGTTCCAAAAGACCAGATCAAGATTGCGATGGAGAAGGGCGTCCTTGGCATGTTGACGGTGCTAGAGCCGACAAAAATTTGGAAACAAGGTGTGGCGTGGGTCAAGGCGAAGATTCGTGAGAAGTGCAAGGAAGGGAACACCATCTACTCAACTCACCCATGGCGTGCATTTTGGCGATATTTCGGGCGTACTTGGATCCAGCTGTACCCTCCAGAGTTTTGGAATGTGTGGCAATACTGTGACCGCTATGGGGAGGACAAGGTGGCGAGGACAAATAATCCACTGGAACGGTTCAATCGCGAACTGAACAATGTGTTTGGAACCCCGCACCCTTCTTTGCCGCGATTTATCCGCACGATCGAGGGAATGGCGCGTGGGCATGTCACTCTCCGAGCGGAAACGATGCGCAACTGGTCTGCTCAAGAGATTTTCGACCTACCGGCCCCAGTCAACTTGCCTGACGCCGCAGACAACGATTGTGACAGTGACGCTGGAGATGAGCGGAACGTGGCATGAGCCGAACGTGGCATCGTCGGTCAGTGACGATGAGTCGGATTCCGACTCCTCAGAGACGAATAGTTAGTTGGCTATGTAAATAGAAGCTAGCAAATCACTTCTCTGCCATCATTTACAACACATAATAACGTTACTACAACGTGTTGTCGCTGTGAAATCTTCGTGTTGATGCTGTCTTACCTGTGACCTCGATCGTCCGTAGGTCAGTGTGTGTACATAGACAGGCGGTTACCTGACCCAAAATTGACTTGTATTAGACTCAACCGTGTCTGCGCTCTGGCACGACCGAGGCTAGGTCCAACGTCCGGATCAGGCCTGTCTATCTCATAGATCCGTCGAGCTCTAGTACCTTCCTGTACGGACCATCATAGAGGATAGGACTCTTACCTAGAGCGTGCGGCCTTTGACTCATGCGTGGCACTCGTTAATTAAAGGGCGCCGTGCAGTCGCCGCCGGCACTCATGATGAGCGTGCGGACGGCGTCGGCGTGGAACTTGAGATACTAGTACAGTACGACGTGAGGAAAGACTCGAGCATATCATCTGACAGTAACTTGCAGTGTGTAACCAGCTACACTAGTTTCACTGAGAATTGCCTTTGACATCATAGTGATTTAATTACGCAGGTTCTTGGCCTTCCTTGTTGATAGATCAATGGCTCATATTACTTCATAATCAATACATAGCAACATATCCTACTACAGATGATATAGATTATCGAAGTGGTTGCCGCTCCACGCTCGCAATTTCGCAATCCGTCATTTCCCGAAGAACAAGCACGATGCAACTCGTTTGCATGTTTGTCGGGGTCACTCCTAAAACGATCATTGTGGAAGTGGATCCACACGCGATGATCGGCCAGCTCAAGCAACTGATCAACGCACAGCTGCCGAAGCGTTTGGCCCTCGACGCGGCCATTGACTTGGAGCTCTTTGCCGCGCGGCGTGGAGTCCACTGGCTATCGGACACTTCGAGGGAAGTCGCAGAAATCGAGGCTGGCGGCTACCACTCCGTCCAAGATTTACTGCAGCAGCGAATTAAGCAAAACCGCATACTCGAGACGATCTTTGTGGATCTCGCTCCAAACACGATCCACGTGCTCGTGAGAGATCCCCGCATCACGCTCGTCTGTCTGCGCGTCGGCGTGCCCGGACACGTTTTTGACGTCAAGGTCGACCTCAACGCACCAATCCGCGATCTCAGGACGGCGATTATGAAGGTCCCTGAGCTCGAGGCTGGTGACGCGAAAGCAATGGACGTTGAACTGTACGTCGCAAAGCGGGACGGCACGTGTCTGTCGCAGAGCAACATGGAGACGCTCAAGGCGGGTGTGTTGGACGATGTGGAAGATCTGATGCGCAGGCCTATCACCCAATCGAGCGGGGCTGCTACCACTGTTGCCAGTGTCTTTGGCAATCCTCTGACCGACTCACCCCCAGAATCGATCCACGTGCTGGTCTGGAACACCTTGCACCGACCGCACAGAGCCGAACTCGCTTCGCGCGACAAGCATTCGCCTGCTCGACGCAAGCGCTGGACCGAACTCAACGCGATCCTTGCCCGCAACCCGAAGATGAGGCTCGACGGACTGGTGGGAATGTCCTACGTGCAATGGCCGAATGTGGCCGAGACACTCAAGTCTGTCAAGTATGAGCAAGAGGAGTGTGAAGACCTCCCGATCGAGCACGTGGAGTTGATTCACTAATACCTCATCGAGTACGCTGTTCCCGCCATGGGATCGTGTAAACGTGGGAACGAAGCCACGCGGCGCCAGTTCATCACTCCTGTTCAGGTTCTGCTTTGCCGACTACTCGGCGATGTGGAGTTGCATGCAGAGGAAGAAGTGACTGGCAATGCGGTCCGTGTCCACGGCTTTGTCGACTTTGCGATGTGGCGAGATGGCAAGCGTATCTGCGTCGTGGAAGCAAAGAGGTTTGAATAACAAGGCCACACTCAGGCACTGTTGGCCTGTGAGGCCGCTGCGGACGTGGACTGTCAGCCGGTCATTTTTGGCATTGCAACCAACTTCATCCAATGGTATCTCTACCGCTGTGAAGAGGACTCGACTCATCGCGATGAATTCGAGATCGACGCGGACAAAGCTCCCACCCTGGAATCTCTCCACAGAGCATGCAATAAGATCTGCGGTGCTCTGCGTGAGCCCCCAAATCGAAGCCATGCAGTGTAGGAGAAGAAGAGCTCAGCAATCCTGGATTTTCCAGTTTACTAACGTGCGTTTAGCTCACCAACCCATTTTCCGCGCCGAAGTGTATGCGTGGATGAATCTGCACGTGGAAAGTATCTTTTGCTCCGCTCAGGACTGCTCGGCCCACGCCTCTCGCTGCAGGCTGCCTCAAGTCACGTAAAGTACTCAGCGCATACCATACCAATCTCCAAGAGAGAAGAAAGTATGGTTTTTGCGTATCCTTATCTATGGCCTGCGACTTGTGACACCGAGAAATGGGTTCGTGAATCATAGAACCGGTAGACACCGGTTATTTGACGGTGGGAACATCCGAATTCAACCAGTCAAATCGTACAGTCCGGGTCCCACACCAGTTGTGGCCGTCTGATTGGCAGGAAGGTCGAAGAAAACCGATGACGAGAATGACCAACGGGACCAAAGAGAGAATTGTCGTGATCCGTAAAGATGCTGCTCGTCTGCATGCTCGTCGGTGCTTCTTTGGATGCGTTTGCTCTGGAGGTGGATCCCCACGCGATGATCGACGAGCTCAAGCAAGCGATCAACGCACAGCTGCCGAATCGTTTTGCCCTCGACGCGGCCATGGAATTCGATCTCTTTGCCGCGCGGCGTGGAGACCAGTGGCTATCGGTCACGTCCGACGAGGTCGCTGAAGTCAAGGCTGGTGGTCACAGCTCCGTGCGAGATCTACTGCAGCGACGTCTTAAGCTCAAGACAACACACATTCTCGACGAGATCTTTGTGGATCTCCCTCCAAACACGATCCACGTGCTTGTGAGGAAACCGGACCCCATAACACTCGTCTGTCTCCGCTTAGGCGCGTATGGAAAGAAAACTTTCGAGGTCAGCATCGAGCGGTACGCGGCGATCTACGATTTGAAAGTTGCGATCCCGATCCAGTGTCCTGGCTTACGCGGCGAGGAACCATCGAGTTTGGACCTGTTCCCGGCCATTGGACCCGACGGCGACTGGCTCACGCTCGAGACGGAGGCCGCAAGAAGGGCGACCTGTTTGGGCTTCACACACTGCTGCGTGACCCACTCGACCCGCCGATGATCGTGGACGACGTCTTCCCGACGGTCCCCTCTTCCAACGCTGAAGGCAACGTCCATGTGTTCGTGCTGGACCCACGCACACGAAAAGAGCTGTGCGTGCTGCTCTACCATCTGAACCGTCGCAAGCGGTGGCGAGGGCTGAACGAAGCACTGGAAACGCTCAAAGAGAGCGAGTGCTGGGGTTACGTGTCTGAAGACGAAGATGAGAGCACGGCAGTGAGGGCGGCGTGGACGGCCATTGGCATGCAGCTACGCTGTGTACGTCCATACACGTTCCCACCCAAAGACGTGCCCGACCAGTACATCCGGGAACTCCACGAGTACCTGACCCACGCAGTCGCGCCTGTGATGTGTGCCGACGACAGCGCCAACGCACGGTTCTTTCTCGTGCCCATGCTGCTGATGCTGTGTCGAGCCGCAGGGGACGCCAAGCTGCTTGTGGACCACGAAGTCACGGGCATGGCCGTGCATGCGAGCGTGAAGTTTCCGTACGTGATCGCGAGGGGCAATACGCGGCTCTGCATCATGGGGAAATATCCGGGCAACGACGTGGAGAGAACGTATTCGCGGTTGCGCCTCGGATGCGAAGTCGTCGCGGACGTGGAGAGACTGCCCGTCGTGTATGGCGTCGCGACGGATTTCCGTGGGTGGTACTTCGTGCGCAGCGGCGAGGAGACGATCCATAGCGTTTCTTATTCGCTGCCTTGTCTCGAATTGGAGGTGCTTGGCAAAATGTCCAACATCCTCTACGGTATGCTGTGCAACGACGATAGCAGTGAGATCCTTACGGGCCCTTGAGCGACTCGGAGCTTTTTTTGCTTTTCAATCCATTGGTTCTTATGGTTTCTTGAAGGCTTTCTGTTGCAGCCTGTATCAGCATCAACGGAGCTCGTCGGGAGCAGCCAAGAGCTCGACGTCATCGCATCTTCTGGGATTTTTGGATGTCACTATTTGGGTGATTACCGCGGGAAAGTGTCCCAGCGCCGGATGACGCACTGATCTGGTGATCACTTTCGTCCAATCAGCACACGTCATTTGAAATTATTATTCTGTCGTATGCGGTACCATCCACTTAGATCCTTTCTTATTTTTCGGATGGCTCAACGGTGGATTTCCAAGCACCATCCAGCGGATCTTCTCACTATTAGTCTGACAAACGTTCGACAAAACCAGATTCTTCCTTCCTCCCGCCGCCTTCATTCTAGCCGCCTCGACTTCCTCTGGCCGCCAGCTCCCTCGACCACCACCAGTGCATTCTCCATTCGCTGACGCCGTCGACCCGTAGTCACTTGTCAACGCGTCGTCATGACCTCACGTCGTCCAAACGAGAGGTCGCCGCTCTTGCAGGGCAACGGCCGCTCGTCAGCCGCCAACGCAGCCGAGGCGCGCGATTCGAGCCCGCTCAGTCGGCTCTACCGCGCGCGATACGTGCTGATTCCGCTGCTTCTGGTCGCGATCGTGGGCATTCTCTGGATGTTTTCGTCTGGCGACGACCCCAACTCGCACGCGTACCGTGTCAAGCACCTGCGCGCGCCGATGGTCAACAGCAGCGCCTTCTCGGACGCGGAGTTGCTCACACTGGCGCCACCGTTTGACGTTGCCGGCCATCCTATCCCGCCGCGTATGCTAAACCGCTCGGCGTTTGCGAATCGCGCGATCCCGACCAACCAGTTCTGGACGAATCTGCTCATCGGCGACGACCACGGACTCAACCTCGGCTCTGGACCTGTTACGCTCTCGCCCTTCACGGTGCGATGTCTGCCCAAGCGCGTGGATATTTCTTATGGCGACTCGCGGCGCGTCGTCATGAGTGAGAACATCACCGAGTATTTCAACGCCGACGTGGCCTTGACTGCCTACAAGAGCTCTTCGAAATCCGGCGGATTACTGGGCGACGGCAATGCTACGTCTCGTGAGGTCGTGGCGTTTGACGCGCTGTCAGCGACCGTGCAGTACCGCTTTGACAATGCCTCGGAATCTGGCGACGCCCCCACGCAGTGGATGAACGCGCTGCTCGTGCGTGGCTCGCCGTACGTCACGGTCGAGTACGAGAACCTCGTGCCCGTGCTGGAATTCAATGCGACCGTCTACGCGATCAACAACGTCCCGGTCCAGGAGATAGTCGAGCCCGTCACGGCCACGGCGAGGCAGCAGTGGACCGCCGCGCGGTTTGAAATCGACGTGGGCGTCTACGGCGCGACGCAGGCCCTCGTGCGGCAGAAATGGATCGTCTACTTTGCGACCAATCGCACACTACAGCTGCAGCTCGCCAATGAAAAAGACTACCGCAGTTATAACCTCCGCGGCGAGCTCACAACGCCGACCAACATTCGCCTCGTGGACTCGGAAGCGTACACGGGCGCAGCTCGGCTCGCAATCGTGCCGGTCGTGGGGCAAAACGATACGATCGCTACTCTCGACAAGTACGCTGGTGTGTACCCCTTCGCGACAAGTGTTGAGACGGCCGTGGCAGACACCTCGGCGTTGGTCACGCTGAACTGGTCGGGGAAGACGCTCGCTGGTGTGGAGACCTCAGACTCGCCCATGCTGCTGCTGGCGAATCCGCACCACGTTGCGTCCTTCAGCAAGACGCGCCAGCAAGACAAAACGTTCCAAGTCCTCTCCCCGGGCTTTGGCCACCGCACAGTCAAGTCGTTCATGACGCCGGTCATAGGCAACTCGTGGGTGCTAGAAGAGACGCTAGAGGACGTTGGCTTTTACGGCCCCGCCAGTCAGATTGACACGCTCAAGACCAAACCCAAGGTCGTGGACGCCATCGTCACAGCGGTCCACAATGACTCGAAGTACGAACCCGAGGCCCAAGATCCGTACTACTTTGGCAAGGAGATTGCCCGTCAGGCACGGCTCGTCTTGATCTCGGATCTCTTGGAGTCGGACAACAAGACCCGCGAGGCGTTGCTCGACAAGCTCGAAGACTGGGTTGGCCCCTGGCTCGTCGGCACGAACGAGGACCAGTTTGTCTATGACCAAGACTGGGGCGGGCTCTGCTCGCTCAATGGACTCAAGGGCGTCTTCTGGATGACCGACTTTGGCAACGGATGGTACAACGATCACGTACGTCTCTCTCTCTCTCTCCCTTTCTCTCTCCCTCTTTGTGTGTACCTGTGTTATTTTTCCTAACGTTCTGGGCGACTGTAGCACTTCCACTATGGCTACTTCTTGTATGCTCTCGCGGTCGTGGCCAAGTTTCGCCCGCACTTTGCCGAGACCCACAAGGCCGCGATGCTCGCGATCGTGCGCGACATTGCCAACCCCGATTCTACCGAGTGAGTCCGAGTCTCTTCTCTATCGTCTCTGTCTCTCTCCGTACTGACCGTGACTCGTTCTCTTCCTTCCTCAGTGGCTACTTTCCGTTAACGCGTCACTTCTCGTGGTTTGACGGCCACTCGTTTGCAAGCGGCGTGTATTTGCTGGACGGCGGCAAGTCGCAAGAGTCGGTCAGCGAGGCCATCAACGCCTACTACGGCGTCTATCTGCTGGGCCACGCACTCGCAATCCCGCAAGTTGAGCACATGGGCCGCGTGCTCATGGCCCTCGAGAGCCGCGCCGCGCAGACCTACTGGCAAATGCCCACGGACGCGACGATCTACGAACCGCTCTATGCGCAAAACAAAATGACGGGCCAGATCGCGGCGACCAAGGTCTCGTACACGACGTGGTTTGGGCCTGAGATTGAGCATATCCATCTCATCAACATTATCCCGTTCACGCCGGCGACCGAGGCGTTTGTGAAGCCCGCATACGTGGGCGAAGAGTATCCCGTCATGGCCAATGAAGCGTTCGCACGCGAGGAGGATCCGATCGAGGACCGATGGAAAGGGTATGCGTATCTGGACCTCGCGATCTTGGACCCACAGCGCGCGTGGGAGTTGGTCCAGGGACTAGACTTCTTCGACGACGGCAGTTCGCGCGCCAACTCGCTCTTCTGGATCGCGACGCGGCCCAATGCCACGGCCGTGTTGGCTGGATAATAGTGTATGTGATTGTTTAATCCATCTCGCCCCATGCGAAGAGAAGGACATCAACTGTGTTGCATTTTGTGGATCTCTTCACAGAGGAGTGTTGGTGCTCTCGACAGAGCCAATCAATGTCTTTTCCAGCTGAGAGGAAAACTCCTATTGCTGAACCAACTGCAGCTTCACCGTGACGGCAGAGCGAGAGGCGAGTCGCTTCTCAACCGTGAATATTTCGTTGAAGTGATGACGCCCATGGAATCGCGTGTTCGTTTCGGAACAGTCTCAAACGAACCTGCAGGATGAAATGCAGGAAGCACGACATGCTAGAAAGGACGCGCCAGTCGACTGACGCCATCCATTTTGCGATTCGAGATTCTCGTTTTTTTTTGTCGCCGCCAGCCTAGCTGGCAGCTGCAGCGCCCAACTGACTGGCAACGCCTAATGAGATCTTGCTGTGATTGGTGCATCTCGCGAATAGCTCTGCTGGCGACAAAACGTCCATCACTCTGCCGTTCCCCTCAGAAGTGGATACACCAAAAGGAGGTTACGCGAAGGTTGCAACAACTACAAAGATCGGATGCTGGGTTCACCACGTCCCAGCCGCCTTTCTTCAACTCCAGCAGCATTATCAGAATTGGGTGCATTCTACAAATTACACCATAACCGTAGGGGATAGTACCCATGCATACAACCTGTAATCACCCTGAATCATATTATACACCGTACTATGGTACACCCTGTCACCATCCGCCACCATTCACTGTGTTTTACTCGAATACAGCGCTGTCGGTTGAAGCCGCAAATGATTTTCGTCACCTTCGTGCAACCTCTTCATCCCATTCGTTTCCTGACCATGGAGAAAATCCTTCTCTCCCCTCACTTTCCCTTTGTCAAAGGTCTCGAGAAGGAACCAAGGAAAAGGACCCGCCACCGGAGAAAGGAAGGTCCCCCCCTCCCTCCTTCTCTGCTCTCCTCTCTACATTGTCGCGCGCCGCCGCTTTCGCTGTGGGCACGCGCGGGCTGCTTTCCACGATGCTCGCGGTAGTGCTCGTCGCGCTCGTCTCGGTGCTCATCCCGCTCTCGCTCTGTGTCGTGCCGTCGTTTGCGCGCTACACGGTCTTTCCGCTTCTCTCGGCGCTCATCCACCGCTTCACGTCGGCCTATGTGCTGCCCACGCTCCAGGTCGAGCTGCTCTTTGGCTCGTTTGATGTCCGCGGCAAGGCCACGCAGATCCGCGAGACGCTCAGCGGCATGACCGTGTCGCTCTTGCAGATTCGACTGCAGCCAGAATTCCTCAAGTCGCTCGCGCTCGCGAAGAAGGGCACAGCGCCCGTCGACGTGAGCGATGTCATGATCAAGGAAGTGTCGCTCCACGTCGGCAAGCCGTGGCGCGTGGTCATTGACATTAACAATGTGGACGTCCACGTGCACATGATCAACCCGAACGCCGCTGCACTCGTCGACGTCAAGGACGCGCTCGCAATGAAGCTTGGTGAAGCGGCGTTGTGGGTCACGCGCTTTGCCGGCCAGAAAACCAAAGAAGACGGGTTTGCGCAGGCGGCCGCACTGCCCGAAGACCAGCGCGTGTTCGGCTTCAAGGACCGCATCATGCAGCTCGTGGTCGCGCAGATTGATATCCAAGTGCGTGCGGTCAACGTCGTCGTCGACGCGCCGTCCAAGCAGGCGACCCCTACGCAAAAGGACACACGCATCCGCCTTGGAGTCTCGGAATTGGAAGTGTACTCGACCATCGTCCACGAAGATTTGGACCAAGGACGCGAGTTGATTCTCACGTCACCGGACATTCGCGAGTCCCACCAGATTCGCATCGAGGAGTTTTCCGTGACGATTGGTGACGCTCTGGAAGAGTGGAAACAGAGTGTGCCGCCGCAGGGGGATGAAGAGGTCAAGAAGGCGATCGTGACGCTGCTCAGTGTGCCGTCACTTGAGTTGAATTTGGTTGTGCCGCCCATGGCCCGGTTGCTGAATCTCGTGCCCAACTATGCGCCAATCCCATTGGAGAAGCGGATCGCCAGTGTGCAGCTTTTGCTTCCTGTGAGCAACGCCATCACGCTCGAAAAGGCGGCGCTCGTTCGCGTCCTGCAGGACGCGTTTGTGCCGTACTCTGACTACCAGGTCGTGGTCCAGCATGCTCGCACTGTCGAGGCCGAACAGGTCGCTCAGAACGCGGCGACCGAGGAAGACATTGCTTTTTACCTGGACGCTTTCAAGAAGGTTGAGACCGACACCAAGTTGGCGGCCGCCGAGAAGTCGACGCTTCAAGAAAAGCTCCTGCTCGTTGAGGCCAAGCTTACGCTGAACGAAGTGATCAAACTGCGCATGAAGAGTCTGGGGTTGGATGTGTACTTCCGCGGCGCCGACGCTGTTGGCACTATCGGGTTGGCAGAATGCATTACGCTGGGCAATGATCTCAATGTCAAGCCCGAAAATATCATGTTTGAGAAGATGGCGATCGCGCTGCGGCTCGAGTCGTTTGCGATCGCGTTCCAGGAGCAGCGTCGCACTGTCGCTGAGTTTTCGCTGTCAGCGTTTGGAGTCAATCTCAACCAGTTTACGCTGGCCCACGGCGACGAGAAGTTGCTTCGCGACGTCGAGGTCTCACTCGAGCAAGTGGTCTTTGGCGTGCTGCCGCCAGTCGTGTCGACCGTGGGGCCCGTGGAGTCCCCCGTGTCGAAGATTCTGTATGCAGACTTCACGCGCGTGACGACCGTTCAAGATCCCTCGGTGCGCCCACTACAGATCACGGCCAACGTCAAGCAATTCGAATCGGGCAAGCAAATTGTGGCGGCTGGACTGCATGGCGTTCAGATTGTCGCAGCCGCGCATGAACTGCAGACATTTTTGCTGTATGTGGACCGTCTCAGCACGGACACGGGCCAGGCCATGGCCGGGGCCAAGCCTATGCCGACGCTACCGCCGATCGAAGCTACGCCTGCGTCTCCGTCTCCTCCATCGACATCGAGCTCTGCTCCGTCTGTCCAGCCTGCTGATTTGGCACCATTCGCTCTTCTCGGTGGAATGGCCATGGATGTGGATCTTGTCGTGGACGGTTGTCGGATTCTGCTCTTGCCGTCAATGTCGTACGAAGACGGCGTGATCGCTGAGATTGATTACGAGAGTGCAGTTGAACACTCGACACGCCATGGTATGGGTAAGAGCCGCATCGAGATTCCGATTGGTCTCCATCTTGTGGTCGCCTCTTCCAAGCAAAAAGAACTCGTGACCATGGACGTCACCAAGCTCGGGCTCATTGCGCGGTACCTCGACGGTGTGGCCTCAGAAGAAGATGACACCGACTACCTGCTCGCGCCGGCTAACTTTTCGTTTAGCCACGCTCTTGAAGCCGACCCGGCTGATCCGCTCATCAACATCCAAAAGCTCTGCGTCACTGTCCCAGATCTGGTCATGTCATTCTCTGATTTGAGCTTGACACTGGTCTCTTCGTGCACGGGTGCACTCGGCGGCATCCAAACCACGACACCGGAGCGTGCGCAGCAGCGATTGGAGACGAAGTTGCAGCAGGAGGCGCAACGTCAGCAGGCTGAGATCGACGCCGTTGTCGAGCGGATCCGCCGCATGTTTGATGAGATTGACGTCGACAAGAACGGCCACATCGAATTGGGCGAGTTGCTCGTGCTATTGCGCCGCGCCAAGGTAGCTGACTCGCTCTTGGAGCGTGAGCTTGAGTACTTTGTGCGCGTGCTGTTCAAGGAGATTGATCGTGACGGCAACGGGTATATCGACTTCGACGAGCTGCGCCTGTACTTGCGTCAAGGTTTGGTGAATGGCGAATCCGTAGCGGATACGAGTGGCAGCGGTGAATTGGAAGGCTCCCTCAACTTGCGTGGCGGCGAGTATGCGACTCTCGACGAGTTTGAGAAGCTCAGTGGTGGCGTCAAACCGGCGAGCCACACGCAAATGGAAGAGATCGTCAAGCAGCCGTTTTTCGGCGGACGATTCTTCGATTTTTACGAGAGCGAGACCCACGCGACCAAGACGTCTCTTAACGGCCAGCGTGCGATTGACGTCCAGAAGAAAGTCATTCGTCTGCTGGGCAACTACGAGGCGGCCGAGTTGTGCTGGAACCTGTTGATCAACCCAGCGCTGCCTAGTGGCGAGCAGGCGGAGTGGATCATGCAATCATCGATGTACTGTGGTGGCGTCAGTGAATACCAGAGTGCAGCAAAGGTAATCACGCGCCAAAAGACCGACACGATCTTCGCGTCCGCGTTGCGGGGTGCCGAAGAAAAACTGTTGAAGGTTCAAGCTTCGGGCCCCGTTGTCAAGAAGACCCTCAAATTGACGACAGATCTTAAGCTCGGTAACTTGCGGCTTGTGCTGACCGACCCGGAGCTTCCCGTGCAGCACAGCCGTGGCTTTTTCGCGATTCAGCACGTCAAACTCTCGGTTGACATGCATGCCCGCGACATTGGCGTGCTGGGTCCTGTCGACTGGTCAGCCATCGCGACCTCTGATGCATCTGATTGGACCGCTCTCTTTGGTGTTCGCATCCAGGCCATGAGCTACACGGATATGGGCAACGCCATGGAAGATATTATTGAGCCGTGGGAATTGGTCGCTGCCGTGTCGTCTTCGTTTGAAGAGAATGGCGTGGCCGTGCTAGTGGAAGCCGAGAAGCGGTTCCAGATCAACGTCACGCCTGGTTTGCTCAATATGTACCGCGCACTGAACGATGTGCTGGCTGGTAACCAGACCCAGGCGTCGTGGAAAAAGCACAAGGATGCGTTCCGTTCGAGCTTGGTTGCCAGTACCCACGAGAACGACGAATGTATGCTGGAGAACTCGACGGGCTGCAATTTGGTTATCGTGATCGGAGACCAACGCGTCGAAGTGGCTGCAGACCAGCGCACGTTCACAAAGCTGCAGTTGGCGGCCGATGGAACGACGACGATTGATGCGGTGGAATTGACGGCGTGGGGCCACACCAAGGAGGCCACTGTTTTGCCATCGTTTGGTGTCAAGAGCGTGCGCATTGCGAACGACTCGACTCCAGACGTCGAGCTTTTTGTGTCTGCGTACTGCCGCTTGGAAGATCAGCGCCGTCAGCGCATCGTGTTCAAGTCGAACGTGTTTGTGTGCAACCACAGCGCGCAGAACTATGAGCTCAAGTACATGACCATTGGCACGCAAGAGAGACCGTCGGTGACGTCGGATGTTATCCATTTGAGCCCGAGCGAACGCACGGCGCTGCCGTTGTCGGTACTCATGGGCATCACGGAGATTTACGCGCGTCCCGCACATTTCAGCGACTGGATCGTCAAGGCTACGCTCAACGATGACTTGGTAACGAGTGCTGCGGCCGTGCAAGACATTGAAGAGTACGAAAAGTCCATGAAAGCGAAGCTGCAGCAGCGCCGCGGCGCAATCGTTTATGGCGTCACGCAAGAAAACAACTCCAAGTTCATCAAGCAATTGTCGCCCGGTGTGCTCTTGCGACGCTGGCATTTGCGATCGACTTTCGAATGGGAGATGTCAGTACTACCGCCGTTTGTCGTGCGCAACTCGTTGCCGTATAAGATTGAGTATCGCTTTGTTGAGTACAAGGTCAAGTCCGGCAACGTGAATGCGGATTTCGCTGCCATTGAGGCGTCTCTCAAGGCCAACGACGACCAGCTCGCGTCGAATGTGATTAGTGGCACAGTATCGTCGGGTCACGATGCCGAGATTACTGGCATCTCGTGTTTCTCTCCGGGCTACCTCTGCGTCCGCCTCGTGAGCAAGACCAATGACGCGGGTGTCCGTGCCAAGTCGGCGTGGTCCAAGCCGTTGTTGATGGCGATTCACTCAACCATCGAACAATTTACGATTGCCCGTGAGACTGTGGTTCTAGAAGAAGGAATTGAGTTCTCGCTCGATCGCTTGACAGCAGCGAATCTGCCGCGCCTCGTTCGTCTGTCGTGCCCGTACTGGGTTGTCAACAATACGTCCATGGAGTTTTCCATTGCCTCTGCCGCTCCGGGTGCCAAGATCAACTCGCTCGAGGCCATGACTGCGGCGTCGATCAAGGAATTCATGTACCCGCGCATGACGTCGTTGGAGCATGACCGCGTTAGTATCAAGCCCATTGGGATGAGTGGGAAGCGCCCGTTGGGATGGACCGCACTGGGTAAAGTACCAGCATCGGCGTACTCGCCGAACGAAGTAGCGGACGGTGCTCTACAGGCGGCAACGTGGTCGGAACCCATGAACTCGACGACCGTTAATACCGTGGGCGAACTGTCATGTGGACCCAGTGTGTTTGGCGTCAAGATTGAAGGTCTCTACGGATCGTTTGAGCAGAGCATTGCGTTGACGATCAGCCCACGATTCTACCTGCAAAACCGATTGAAGGAGAAGATTTTTGTGCAGGCTTTTGCCAGTGGCGAAGCTGCCGATAGTGCCGACAATCTGTTCCGCACCAAGCGGTCTCCTGAAGAAGCCAAGGCCGCGACGTGGTCGATTTTGAATGGCGAAACCACCCCCATGTACCACTTTTTCCCGCTCAAGAAGGGTGAGACCGTGACGAGCCAAAGCCAAAAGTATATGGCGCTCTCGTTTGAAGACGCGATGGGAGAAACGTGGTCCCATGTGATCCCGGTCAGCACAGCTGGTGACTCGTACATTCAGCTCTACTCCAAGACCCGTGACCGGCATATTATCTGCTTGGCGAGCGTGCAGGTCATTGACATGTACGTGTACGTGATCCTCAGTGATACGTCGGGCTCACCGCCGTACCGCATCGAGAACTTCACGCCGTTTCAGATTGAGTGCAGCCAGATCTTTGAAGACTCGTCTCTCTTCCGGGCGGCGGCCACGGATTCCAAGCGGTCAGTCAAGCATGGCGATTGGTACGCTTTTGCGTGGAGTAATTCGCTCGCGAAGGCGCACAAGATGCAATTCCGTCTGGTGCATCCGGATGGCCGAACCAAGGAGAAGAAATACGACATCGACGTCGTTGGGTATCACGACTCGATCGTGCTGGACAAGGCCAAGGCTGCGGACGGCAACATGAGTGACCGCATTGAGGTTATTGTCCAGACTGTTGTTGACGAAGGCACGCGCGTGCTAAAGTTCCTCAGCAAGGAGCTCGAGATGCAGCGCCTCGAGAACCAAGACGCCCAATTTGAACAGGAGTTCGAACAGCGCAAGATGACGTTTGCGTCGTCGTTTGATGTTCGGATTGCCGGACTTGGTCTCTCACTGTTTGATACGCTGCCGCAAGAAGTATTCTTCCTCTCCGTCGACGTGGTCCAGATTCAAAAGCTGCCGGGCTCATTGAAGTGGGACCTCTCGATCTTCCACAGCCAGATCGACAACATGCTGCCGAATGCGAAGTTCCCCGTGATCCTCAATCCACTCGATTCTGGATTCAGTGACAAGACGGCCGGCAAACCACCCAAGCCGCTTTTGAGTTTGGTGTTGGACGCGGACCTCGCAGCCAAGGTTGGCATTTACAAGATGTTCGAGTTGGAGCTCCACAGCCTGGGACTGAAGGTGGACCTCGACTATATCGTGAACCTCGTCAAGCTCGTGGAACCGTTCTTGGCGTCGGACGCGGCCATGCTCAACGCGTCTCTCCAAACGCTCGATCGCGTGCTGAAACGGCAAGTTCCTCCAGTGCCTGCCGCGGAACTCACGGCCGATGGCAATATTCGCCACAACGTGCTCTACTTTGACATGCTCCGAATCGGTGCTCTCTCGGTCGACCTAGAATACTCGATCACCCGCAGGGACATTGTCTCGAACGCTGGCGGAGGCAACTCGGTCATCTTCGGTCTCATCACGCAGGTCGTGGGTCTCGTGGGTTCCAACTTGAGCGGCTCACCGACGCTGTCGTTCAGTGAGATTGTGATCCAGCGGTGCTTTTCGACCAAGGACCGTCTTCAGAGTCAACTGATTCAGAACTTTGTGCGCCAGGCCGTGATGCAGGCGTACCGACTTATTGGTAGCGCCGATATCATTGGTGATCCGATTGGCTTGGTGGAAGATTTGGGCTCGGGCGTGGTTGAGTTCTTCAAGATCACCAAGGGTGAATTAATGGGCGACTCACAGACGCGTGGCGAGGGCGTCAAGGTACTCGGCAAGACGGTCGCCCAGACGGGTGCGTCCACATTGGCCAAGTTCACGGGCTCGCTGGACAAGTTTGTGGGCGACTTTGCTGAGGAGGAGGAGTCGGCAGCCACTGGCGGCGGGGAAGAGAAGGCGGAGTCTTCGTCGATTGGAGGCGGCGGGTTGAAATTCGCCAAGGATCTGGGCAAGGGCTTTACGGGCATTTTCACCAAGCCCGTTGAAGGGGCGAGGAAGGGCGGCGTGGCGGGTCTGTTGTCTGGCACGGTTCAGGGCATTGCCGGTCCGGGCGTGGTGCTGCTCAAGCAGATCACGTCGACGTCGCACAACATTGCGCTGGGCGTGCAGTCGACCGTGGTGGATCGGTCCGTGTTTGGTGGGCGGCGTCGCCTCGCCAAGAAGGTGGACGGCAACCGCGTCGTGGCCGACTTTGACGAGCAGCACTACCGCCCGACGCGGCTCTTGCTCGAAGTCGTGAGTGCGCAGGGCCTCATGGCCGGTGACTCGTGCGATCCCATGTGCGTCGTGCGGATCGACGAGAAGCCCGTCTTGTCGACGCACGTGTTGTACAACACTTTGAACCCCGTGTGGCAAGAGAAGACGGAAATTGAGCTCACGGGCGCGGAGCAAGAGGTCATGTTTGTGGTCAAGGACTCGTACGGTGGCACGGTCGCGAGCACGATCGGCAAGTGTGCCGTGTCGATGGACGAACTGCAGGACGATTTCCGTCCGCCGCAGTTTTCCTCGAGCCTCGCGCAGTGGGTCCGTACGGGAGTCAAGCCCGAAGAGACCAAGAAGAATGTGAGCAATGTGGTCAAGGAGAAGGAGTACACGCTCTTCATGAAGAACGAGGCCGCCAAGGGCCCCGGCGCGCTGCTCGGACTCGGCGGCGGTTCCATGAAGGTCAAGCTCTCGGCCGACGACGTGCAAGTGCTCGTGACTGTGGCGTCGCTGCGCGATCTCCAGCTGGCGAGCGCGAGCGGCGGCATGCTCGGACTTGGCGGTCTCGTGGGCAGTAGTACGCCCAGCATTTCGCCCCTCGTGTCCGTCCACGTGGGCAAGCACACGCAGCGCACACACGTAGGCAAGGTCACGATGGCCGCCGACCACAAGGCCCAGGCGCAGTGGAACGAGTCGTTTACGTTTACCGTGATCAAGAAGGAGATGCAGGACGGCATGCCTCCGGCCGTGCTGCTGTCGCTCAAGGACAAGGGCATGGTCAAGGATGCGACGCTGGGCTTTGCCAACTTGCCGCTGACTCTGACACCCTCGAAGGCGCCGGTGGAACAAGAGGTGCCCGTGTATGCCAACAAGGAGGGCAGCGGCGAGCCCATTGGTTATCTGAAGCTCAAGCTCGAAGTGATGGGCGCGACCGCGACCGCCGCGGCCACGGGGGTTCCCAGTACGCCCAAGTCGACGGCCGGAGGAGACATGCCCAAGGCCGGGAGCCAGCGCGAGGCGACGTTCAAGCTCGACGCGGAGGCGGTCAAGGCCGGCAAGATCCGCGTCGCGTGCGAGTTCATCTAAGCCAGGCAGAGCAACAAGCCGAGGGGCTTCTTTCAACCAGCCTCTGGCTCTACGATTCACTTGTACTACGTGGTAATGCTAAGGTACTGTCTGAGTTTTCTGTTGTTCGTGTCGAGCGTCGACTCAAAATCGCGACCAGGACGCTGTCAATTGGCATGCTGCTGAAGTGGGAGTCTTTAGACAGAGAGCGAGAGACTGACGCACAGCAGAGCAACTACTGGATAATTAATCGATCGATCAGAGAATTGTAGTCATTGGAAATGTCATTGCGAGCTCCCCAAAAGGTTTTCTTCCTCATATCGATTAGAGTAGTAGAAATAAGACGGTCCGAATAAGATGTCACTGCACTTAAGACCGACGCGTCCATGGGGAGGAAAGCGCGCCAGTGAGTTAGCGAGTGGGTCGTTCTAGCAACGTGAAAAATTGGACATCGACCACGAGAGAAGGGTCAAGCACAGAGTGTGCGTTGCAATAGGAATCATACACAACAGGAGAGATTCTGTCGGCGCCACTCGTCGCGGTCGACGCGGTGCACTCCACAGCGAACCGCGTGACACAGTGAGACGCGACGAGCAGGCCGCCCCCACAAAAAGAGAGTCGCTCTGCGCTGCAGACTATACCCATCCACACACCATCGACAAGAGCGGACGGGCTGTTGGTGAGCGACCAATGAAGATATTGATACAATGGGATGCGCGACGACGGCGCAAGCTGCGAACTGACGGAGAGATCGGTGGAGCTCTTCACTCTTCAAATGACTGGTGGAGAATGGGAAACGGTTGTCATGTTTGGTTTCGTAAAATGAGGTTTCAACGGTCGTAATTACCCCATTTGACTACTACTGTGATATATAGTTTTTAACTGTCTATTACTGTGATTATTCGGTTTTCGGAACCCACCCGTTGCGAAACGCTTCGATCCTTTTGGTCTCAGCATGCATGGCCACTCCGCATCGACCGCCGGTGCTGTTCGTTGCGTCCTCTCTCCGCTGTCTCCTCCTTTTATCTCCCCCTCTGCACGACGTCCGCCATTCCGCTGCCTCGCTCTTCTCCGCTTCGCTGCATGGCTGTCGCCGCTGACTCTCCTCCCAGTCCCCCAATATGACCAAGTCGCTCGCCGTGCGCACGCGCTTCGACTCGCGTGACGCGCACGACTGTGCGCTCCATCTCGTGCCGCCGTCGTCAGCGGACCGCTCGCCGCTCAAGAGCTGGCGCAATCTGCCGCTGCCGTCGCCGAACCACGACCCGCGCGAGTACCACACGCTGCTCGATAGCGAGTCGGACTACGTCGACGACCGATCGGATCGTAGCGACGCCAGTGACGCGGAGAGTGGAGGGTTGTGGCCTGACGACAGCGGTCGCCGCCGCCGCACCAAGCCGCGCACGATCAACTACCTCACGCTGGGCTTCATTGCGTACTTTGCCGTGGCCGCTGGACCGTTTGGCGTCGAGGACGCCGTGCGCGCTGCTGGGCCGTACCCCGTCCTGATCGCCGTTGTTGTCTTGCCATTCACATGGGGGCTCCCACAGGCGCTAATGGTAAGCGTCTTATTCCTCTATACGAATGGAGACGAGGGGAAACTGACTATGTATTGCTGTAGACGGCCGAGCTGAGTACGATGATTGATGAGAACGGCGGGTACATTCTCTGGGTGCGGCGCGGGCTTGGCGAGTTTGCTGGCTGGGTCAACGCGTTCAATTCGATTGCCAGCAACGTCTGCGATCTGCCGACGTACCCCGTGCTCTTCTGCAGGTACAGCAAACACACATTCTCGCTAGGATCTGCATCTCATTGGCGTACTGTATCATTGCGACGACTGTAGTTATATCGAGGCCTTTCTTGCGTCCGGCTTTGGCATCACCATGACGAGCGCCCACCGCTGGCTGGTCAAAGGGCTCGCGCTGCTGCTCGTGTTTAGCGCCAACGCCGTGGGCATGCGCCTCGTCGCCCTGGCCTCGGTCGCCATGTCGCTGTTCGTGCTCGCGCCGTTTGTACTCGAGCCGCTGTCCATTGAGGCGTTCAATGTCGCGACCTGGGGCCAAGTCGCACCGCAGATCGACTGGTCGCTCTTTCTCTCGACGATCCTGTGGAACTACCAAGGCTGGGACTCGCTCGGGTGCGTCGCGGGCGAAGTCAAGGACGGCGGTCGCACGTACCCCATCGCGATTGGCATTGCGATGCTCTTGATCACGATCAACTATGCGTTCCCCGTCGCGGCTGGTATCCTGATTGAACCGGACTTCTCACAATGGCACGAAGGGATGCTCGAGACGATCGCCATGCGTGTGGGGAGATGGCTCGGCGTCTGGGTCGGCGCAGCTGCCGTGATCGCGACGCTCGGCGAATTCAACGTCGTCATGGCCTGCAGCTCACGCGCGCTGTGGGCCACAGCCGACTACAAGATGCTGCCAAGCTGCTTGGCGATCGAGTGGCAGCGGTTCGGCACGCCGATCGCAGCGATCCTCTTTCAAACGCTCACAACCGCGGTACTTATGAGCTTCTCCTTCGAGTTCTTGGTCGTGTTGGATACATTCTTCAACAAGTACGTGTATCCCCCTACAGAGGATATGTGGGCCAATAACTGACGTGGGTCTGGTATACTTACGACAGCACGTCGCTGCTGCTCGAGTTCTTTGCGTTCTTGCGGCTCAAGTACGTAGAGAAGAACACGGAGCGCCCGTTCACAGTGCCCGGTGGAAACGCTGGTGCGTGGGCCATCACGATCCCCAAGATCGTCGTGCTCTCGGGCGTACTGCTCGCGCAGAGCAAGCGCGTGTGGCTCTTTTGTGGGTCGTTCAACGTGGCCGTGATGGCCGCGTACGTCGTGTGGAAACGCTTCCAGCCGTGCGCCAAACCGCGCCTCCGCCAGAGCGCCGTCACCTCGTACGGATCAGCAAAGCACTAGAGCAGGAAAGATACTCGCCTATCTTCGCAATCGTGGATTCCACAGCGCATAACGGAATGGGATCGTTCCTATGTTCGCAATCGCATCTTTGTCTCCTTTGCTTGAGCTCCTCTGCTGCCTCAGATGGATACATTCCCCCGCTCGAGTGCCATCTGATCCTCTTCGCAAAGTCGCACGTGGCTGGCCAGTCTCTCGCACTGCGGTGCCACACACACGCAAACGCTTGGAAGGCACTTGGACGGTTGCGCAGTGCGTGCGTTGCGCAGTGTGTCACCAACACTCCTCCTCCTCCTACCGTACGCAGCGATCTTCTGGTCGGGCGGGTTCGTCTGGCGCTTGGGTCGTGCTGCAGTGCGCACGTGCGGACCGGGCCTCGCGTCCGCTCCGCTCGGCGTGAAGTGGCGTCCGCTAACGTGTGGTGCGCGCGTGAGCGGACCACGCCGCTTCCTCTCTGACTGGACGCTGGGTGCCTGACTGCGTTGTGGAGCTTCGTGCGTGGGGGTGAAGAGAGACTTGTGGAGAAGGGGAGACGCTTGGTGGTGGGTGCCTTCGTGGCTCGATGGGATCGACGGATGGCAAGAGACGCCCGCGTTGCAGTGGAAGAGATGTTTATGGGGTTTCATTGTCTCCAGATTATAAAAAAAAAATCAAAAAGCTAAGGAGTTCCATTGTGGCGACCGTGCACGCTCGACGGCGTTTCCGCACCTGCCTTGTACGCGACACAACGTGGAGGGTAGACTACCTCTTGTCCAGTGGGCGAGTCCTCTACGGCTCGTCAAGGATCGTGGTCTTGACGATGCGCGACGTGACCACGTACGGGTCCATGTTCGAGGCCGGGCGGCGGTCCTCAAAGTAGCCCTTGCCATCGGCCTCGGCCGAGCGCGGGATGCGCACGCTGGCACCACGGTTGGCCACGCCGTACGAGAAGCTCTCGATCGACGCCGTCTCGTGGCGGCCCGTGAGGCGGCGCTCGTTGCCCTCTCCGTACGCGGCAATGTGCACCTTGTGCTTGAGCGCGAGCTTCTCAATGGCCTCAATGATCTTGGCCATGCCGCCGTCTTCGCGCATGGCCTTTGTCGAGTAGTTGGTGTGGCACCCGGCGCCGTTCCAGTCGCCCGGGATCGGCTTGGGGTCAAACGACACGTTCACGCCAAAGTCCTCGCACACGCGAAGTAGCAAGTACCGCGAGATCCACATGTGGTCGCCCGACTCAATGCCCGTGCACGGACCGACCTGGTACTCCCACTGGCCGGGCATGACCTCGGCGTTGACCCCGGAAATGTTGACACCGGCAAAGACACAGGCCTTGTAGTGCGCGTCCACAATGAGACGGCCAAACGCCGAGTGGGCACCGGCGCCGCAGTAGTACGGGCCCTGCGGACCAGGGTACCCGCCCTTGGGCCAGCCGTACGGCGTCGTGCCATCGGCCTCAAAGAGCGTGTACTCTTGCTCAATGCCAAACCACGGCTCGTGGGCCTTGGCAGCCTCCATGACACGGGCGGCGTCGGCGCGCGTGTTGTTGGCGATGGGCGTCATGTCGGGCTTGAGGCAGTCGCACAGCACGAGGATGTTCTTGCCACCGCGGAACGGGTCCTTGAAGATGGCGGCCGGACGGAGAAGCACCTCCGAGTCCTCGCCGGGCGCCTGGCCCGTGGACGAGCCGTCAAAGTTCCAGATGGGAAGATCGGCCACGGACGACGGCACCTTGGTGAGCGTCTTGGTCTTGCAGCGCAGGTCCTGGCCCGAGCCGCCGATCCAGACGTACTCGGCGAGCACGACGTTGTCGGGCTGCGGCAGCGCCATGTAGCGGTCGTAGACGGCACGGTCGAGCTTGCTCATGGTGGCGAGAGGAGGAGGAGAAGAAAGGAAGAGAGGACTTGAGGAGGAGGCTTCAAATTCCGCAATGGCAGAATGGGACTGCGGAGCCGGTGGTGGAGCTGCTGGAGGAAAGATCGGCGGGGCACCAAACCTCAGTTTCCACTTCATCGGGTACATGGGTTTGGGTGAGAAAGAACGATGCGCATTCGAACCCGTCCGCTGTGCGTGGGCGTACGTAGCCCTACCCCGTCCGCTGAGAACCGTTCTGTGACCAAAGACAGAAAACAAAGTGTTTTAAACACTCATAATGAGAACAAGTGAAAAATGGCGAGGAGAGCATGCTTCAAGCAAGTTGCATCGAGTAGGTTGAGTGGGGTGTGTGATTGATGCGCATACAGTACACCTATCGCAAAGAAAACGGGGAGCTGAACCTTCGAGCGAGTGTGAAGAGCGGAAAGTGGAGACCAGGAAAGTGACCTCTCCCCGGATAGACGATGGTTTGCTGGGTGGCTGACACTGCGTCACACATCCCATCAGCACACCGTCTGTGACAGCTTACTACGCCTTCGATCTCAGCGAAGGCTGTGTGAGCCAGCAGATCGGGTCAGCAATGCTGTTCTGTGTTCGATGTCTTCCTGACACTGAAGCAAAAGGTGCTTTGCCTCCCAGTGTTGGGGGTCTCAAGTTCGGAATCCCGATGCCAGTCGCCAGAGGATTCTGTCTTGAGGTGGGGAGAGATGAAGGGGAGGAGCCAACTTCACTTGCGTGGACCAAAGAACAGAATAGTAGTCCCGCACTTCAGAAAAACGTTTCATTCTTCAGGAAGTGTTTCAGAAAACTCCCAAAAAGCATGTCTGGCTCGAACTTCAGCTTTCACCTGGAACGAATGTGGGATAACCTCCTCTGTAAAAACATAACCGCTTTATAGTAAAATGGATGCACATCCTGCCTCCTCTGGAATACTTTGCTCTGATTGGTCGTGACCCACTCCGCGTCACTGCGCGACAAAAGTGATGCAGCCGTTTGCCCAACCAAATGATGATGGACGCCCAACGGCGGAGCAGTTCCGCTCCGGAAGTTTCGGACCTGAACCGAGCGGAGCAGTCCGCTCAGCGGACGGAGGGGATGCGCAGTCCTCCCACCAAACACGCGGGGTCCGCCGTTGAGTTCGGACGGGTGTTGGCCATCAGTTGGGGAGGGAACTCCCTCACGGAACCGTTCCTGGTTGCCTTCAGCAGTACCGAGTGAAAAAGACGGCAATTGGCCCATGTATACACGTCCTGGGGCGGCTTTTGGTGGAGAACACATCCGAGGAGGGGATGAGAGCGTCCGCTGAGGTCCCACATCTTTTGCGGACATGAACTCAAGCGCTGGCTCGCCTGTCAACCACGCCTCTTCATGAAGTATGCGCAAGCTCTCAAAAAGAGACATACAGTGTACCCATGCAGCTTCTGTACCGATATAACGCGAGCAGGATCCACGCATCTCGTCACAGATACGGTAAACTCTTAATTCTGCCCTGTGACGATATGAACGGAGCTGTTCGGGTCATTTGTGTACCCATCTGTGATTTACACCAAGCACCATTCACATGATTGGTTATAAAGCCAATATCGACCAATTATGAGCCAATCATAGGTAAAAATGCACTCTATCATCGAAAGACAGTGCGGTCACATCTCCTACTCATTCTCGACGGCGGCGCTTCGACTCTTTCTTCTCTCCATTGCTGGACTTGTGCTTGCTCTTTTTGGATCGCTTTCGGTCTCGGCTGCGGTCGCTGTCGCTGGCAGAGGACGCGTCGCTCTCATCGCCGCTGTCGCTAGATGACGAACTACGGCGGTGCTTGCGCTTGCGATAGCTCTCTCTCTCCTTGCGCCGGGAAGACGTTGATCCCGATTCAGGGCGACTGGACGAGCTCTTTTTCTTTTTCTTGGATTTCTTCGAGCGCTTCTTCCTGCGACGATCCTCATCCGACTCGCTTTCGCTGCTGCTGCTCTCGCTGGACGAGCCCAGGTCGTTGTTGATCGCTGCAAACGCCTGTGGATTCAGTCCGCTGGCTGCACCGCTAATCTCATGCTTTTTTCTGGAGGACCGCTTCTTGGACGACTTTTTAATCGACTTTTCTCGCTTGGCGTCGAGCCGCTGGCGGAACTCCTCGGTCTCAGCCTTGGACGCATCCATCGACGCCTCAGCCTTTAGCTTCTGCAACTTGGCACCGACCATCATGTCGTACATTTTCTTGAGCGTGTCTTCTTTATTCGTGGCCTGCACGACCGAGCGTCCATGATCCTGCCGCAAGTGGCGCTTGCACGTACCCGTATAGCACTGCGGACACTGTGACATGGTTGAACTCACCGCCACTACAGCGCGGCCGATGGATCTGTCCTGTACGCTCCGCGCGCCGCCGTTTGAGCTCACTTCTCAGCAGCGCTTGCCGCTGCCGCCAAGCCTTGCTCCCCCTCGGCAATGTTGTCTGGGTTTCGGCGCCAATCCCTTGATTCTGAATACTGACTTCTTTTTATCACATGACGCAGGTATATCCTAATCTAGGGTTTATCCTTTCTTAGACCATGTGTAGTGTGAATGATGACCGACATTATGTGGTAAAGGTCGCTTCAACTTCATTGCCAGCGAAACGGAACGCGATGGTGTCACCCTCTCTCTCTCTCTGTCGTTCTCTCTAGGCACCTCGATGGACAAGAATAGTCGCTGCTGCCGTGAGACGTTGGAGCCGACTGCGCCATAAGCAGTCGTTTCTCTCCCTTCGCATCCGCCTCCGATTTTCTCTTGAGGAAAACGCGCCATTCTCGCAGCGCCGCTAGTCTCCGGAACTGCGATTCATCGCACGAAGCGACTCGCACAGATTCTCACTAGACCACCATGTCCTGGCAAAACTCGTGGGGCACGATGAAGGCGACCAACGCCAAGTCATGCGCGCTGTACCACGAAGTCTCGAACGTCGGCAAGACCATTGAAGGCTCCAAGAAGCGCATCACGTGGCGGCTCAAGGTCGAGGAAGGCAAAGAGTATGAGATCTCGCTCACACACTCGCTCGCGTCGGGCAAGAAGGTATTGCGTGTCGACGGTATCGTCAAGTACACGGCCAAGGCCATGTCGTTTGGCGACTGGGATTACGTCTTCAACCTGCCTGGGGGCCACGTCGTTCACATCATCATCAAGCCGTCCGTCGACATCAACGACAGCTATGGTACGCAATCACGACACCCCTCTCCCCCATTCCAATAAGTGAGAGCTAATCCTGTTTCTTAATGGACTGAATAGATCTTATTATTGATGGCGTGTCGTTCCGGCGCTTGCCCGACCGCTTGGACGCGAACCGGAAGAAGCAAGCGGATGACCCGTACATATACAAGGGCGAGAAGCCCGGTGGTGGGAACGGTCGGTCCTCGCGCGACAGCTCGTTCACGCCGTGGGAGTGCCAGAGTTGCACGCTCATTAACGACAAGCCGCTCGCGCCCGTGTGTGAGGCCTGCGGCGAGCCCAAGCCGGCATATATCTGTGTGTTGACTCTGCGATGAGGGATATGAGCTGAGTCGTGGGCAAAATCACTGATTAACTTTTTATTATGATGCCATTAGCTCCGGCCATGGCAATGCGAGCGAAGGCAGCCACGCAGCAGCGCCCAGCCGCACCCGTGGGCCGCAAACCACAGCAACAACAGCAGGTCAAGCAGGCAGATCTCCTGGGCACTGACGACGCCGCGCCAACGTTTAGTCCGTTTAGCACGGAGGCATCCAAGGGCTTTGGCTCGGATTCGTTTACCAAGGCGAATTCCGTACAGGCACCAACAAATGCAACCGCGTCGTTTGAATCGCGCAACGACTCGTTCAACCACCAAGCCAACAAGCAGGAGGACATCGCGTCCATGCTTTCCGGGCTGGATTTCAACAGCGTGCCGGCCCCACCCCCTCCGCAGCAGCAGCAGTTTGCAAACTTTACGGAGGCGCCAGTGTCGCCTAACCCAGCCGACGAAGCTGCGAACGAACGCGTACGATTGCCTGGACCCTGCATCGCGTCTAGGATTCTCAGTTCTGACGTGGTCTCTCTTGTAGACTGCCAGCGGCGATCTATGGGAATCTAAGATGGTGGACCTCAACCTCAAGCCGCATGAAAAGCCAACGATTAAACAGGGGTCGGTCAAGAATGGCCAGTCACTCGAGCAGGCGCGCCAAACCTCCTCGTTGAAGGAGAAGGCGCCTGTCATGCCACTCCCGGCACCGCCACCGATGATGATGGCCCCACCGCAACAACAGGCATATTACGGAACGGCAGCACCAGGCGGATACTACCAACAGCAGCAGCAACAGCACCCTGGCATGATGATGACGCACCCTGCGCAGTACGGCACCGTTGCTGGCTACGGCGCGTATGGTGGTGGTGTGAATACCGGTATGGGAATGCCCGTGTCCCAGCAGTCGTTCATGACCGCCGCGCCTCCTCAGGCGATGGGGCAAGCCAAGCCTGCATTTTATGGCGCGGATCCCTTTGCGACATTGTCGTAGAATGCACGTAAATGGGCCGTTAGGAAGCCAACACGAAAGAATACAAATCCATCTCTTTTATGTTGTGTTGCCTTTGTTGAATGCTCGAGATGGCTACAATTAGCGTCTACAGATGTAATTTTCTCCCCACTTTCGAGTAGAAAAGATGATTCTGAGCCGTATCGCAGATAGTTTTGAAATTGAACAGCTCACTATGCTCACATTCGGTGCCCTTACTCTCTATCTTACGAGTTGTTCTTGATCATTTTTGTAATTCTTTCGTGTCGCACTCGATTTTTTGGCGCGCGGTCAGTCGCTTCGAAGAGCAACCTAACGAAAGGAAAGAGGGGGAACGGCGCGGAAGAACGCTGCCGGACGCACGCCACATTTGCTTCTTTTCCGGACCTCCCAGCGCGAATCCGACGCCAAGACGTAGTTCGTGAGAATGCGCAGACACTCGCGCGACGAACGCAGTGCTCGACGTCGCAATCGGCGCCGTTCCGACAGCGATACAAGCGACAGCAGCGGCGACCAAAGTCCGCGCCGCCACCGCGTGAGTGACGCCAGTGACGACGAACTAGACGCGTCCCGTCGGCGCCCGGTATTACCTGATACGCCGGGCGATGGCGAGGCGCTGAGCTTTGAGCATTTAGAGGCGATCCGCGGTGTCACGCTGCTCAAGCGCAACGAGTACCCGCTCCCGCAGTTGCCACGCGAGAAGCTCTTCAAACCAGACGACGCCAACGCCGAGTGCGGGTGCCCTTTCCCTGCGAATGGCAAGCGCGGCGACGAGGACGCCGATGACGACGGCGACGACCCGGAGAAGAGCCGCTGCGACGATGTGTCGTGCCTCAATTTCGCGACCTACATTGAGTGCAGTCCCGAGCAGTGCGACGCCGGCAAGTACTGCAAGAACCAACGGCTCCAGCATCCCGAGCTGTTTCCGAAACTCGAAGCGTTCAAGGTACGATGCGCTTGTGGGTGATGAAGAGACTGGGAACTGACAGGGGATAACTCGTGTGTGTAGACGGCCAACAAAGGCTACGGCGTGCGCGCGCGCCGCGAGATCCCTCAGAACCGACTGATCGGCGAGTACGTGGGCGAGGTCATTGACGAAAAGGAACTGCAGCGGCGGCTCAAGAGCGTCCCACGGGTGCGTCTTGTTTGTTCTGGATCCTGTCGTTATACTGAGACCGTGGAAAACTAATGGGTGAATGGACGCTGCCAGCATGAACTAAACTTCTACTACTTGGCGCTCGAACCGGGTGTGTATATTGACGCTCGAAACAAGGGCAGCTTTACGCGGTTCATGAACCACAGCTGCGAGCCCAACTGCAAGACGGAGAAATGGACCGTCAAAGGCGAGACCCGCATCGCCGTCGTCGCGCAGCGCACGATCCAGGAACGCGAAGAGCTCACGTTTGACTACCAGTGGAAGTCGCTCGGCTCAATGCAGATCAAGTGTTATTGTGGCTCGGCCAACTGCAAGGGCGTGATCGGCTCGGAAGTCGATACCAGCAAGCAAGTCGTGGATAACGGACCGCGCGGGTTCTACCGGGATCCTACGAGGGACGAGATTGGCGACGCACTTCTGGGACGTCACCTACGGCTTTTTGTTTCAGCGTCCGACACGTCAGTGTACACGATCGCCACTGTGCGGAGTTACAATGACGACGACCAAACGTATGAGTTGGAGTATGGCGACCGCGTCGGCGGCACTTCGCAGGACACGCTGGACTCGCCGCTGGCGGCCATCGATGATCTTCGCAACCAACCCTTTGTCAAGCTGGAGGACCACGCGTGGCAGATCTTTGTCGAGTTGAGTGGGCTCTCAGAAGACCAAATCGGCGAGGCTGTGTTTGCCATCCCCAAGCGCCGTCCGTCGGGTGGACCTGCGGTCGTCGGCAGTGATTCTCCTGCAAATGGCATCATCGCTTCGCCGTCGCAATCGTCCAGTACGCCGTCGTCCACGCCCGGCCCAGCTCCTGCCGTGGTTTCGCAAGAGACGTCACCATCGCAACAAGAGCGACGTGACCAAGATGGCGAGCTGTTGGATGCTGATGGCGATATCGTCACGACCAAGCTGCTCATCAAGGGACTGCCGCCAAAGTGTGACGAAGCTTTGCTACGTCGGCTCTTCATGGCGCCTCGCAACGCACGGTCATCCTCGATGTTGGAGAAGCTGCAAGCCAGCGTCATGTCGAAGCGCCCCAGCGACGCGATCGTCGTCCAGCTCTCGATGTTCTTCTTTGACGACATGTCGGGCTGGGCGTTGGTCGAGTTTGCGGACACGACATATCCGAAATATTTCCGCAAGAACCTGAATGCCCGTGATCTACTTGGGCGCCCGCTGCGCGTATTTCTCGCGGGGCGGCGCGAGGTCGGCAGTTTTGAACGTGCCAAGCGAAACAATGCAATCCGCGGCGAAGAGAAACGTGGACTCAGCGATTCGTCCAGCTCGAACGCGGCGGTCGTCGCGCCCCCCACGTTCGAGAAAGCAAAACCTACTACGTTGCCGTACGCGTACGGTCGTACGCTGGACTGGCGCGTGAGTATCGAGCGAGTCGAAGATTCCCCTTCGCGTCGCAAGGGCACCTCGGCCGCGCTCGAAGATAAACTGCGGGCGACGTATGTGAAAACTGTTACCACGGTCGCAAAGCGGCTTCGCCTGGAGCGAGAAGATGCATCGAGTGCGATTCTGGCGTTGCATCGTTTCTACACGTTTTGCCCCATGCGTCAGAACGTCGATTTCATGGGTGCGGGTATGCTGCATCTCTATCTCAAGGCCCACGGCCGCAAGATCGGGTGGTCGGAGTTCGTGTCCGAGGTCTATGCGTGCAAGAGCTCTTCATCGTCTGCGTCGATGGATCGAAAGGCTCCGACGACCCAGCTCAAGCCCGAGTCGGATCTGTTCAAGCGCTGCGAGCGGCAGATCTTGGAGACGGAAATGGAGCTGCTCGAAGGCCTGCTCTTTGATCTGTCGAGTGAAGATCCATACGGATTGTTGGAGATGTTGACGTCGTCTAGCAGCAAGCAAAGAAGAAAGAGCGATGGCGCTACGGACGGCGACAATGGGAGTCTTGTTCCTGCAGACGTGCAAAAGGAAACGTGGGCTCTCATGCCGGAAGTGCTGCGTCTCCCCGTTTGGGCACACACATCGGTCGAGTGCGTCGTGCTCAGTATCCTCTACATTGGTGCGGCCGTCACAGGTGCAGTGGCGTACTCGGGCACGAACTTACCGTTCTCAACATGTCTCACACCGGAATTTCTTCCGTGGCTGGACCCTGTCGCGAGTGAGAGGGACGCGCTCGCGTTGCTCGACTGTAGTCTGTACATTGTCGACCACCTCAAGGAGCGATGGATTCGACTGGATCGGAAAGCCGCCGCGGCGCGACTCCAAGGTGATCCAAGTGTATTTGACACGGAACAGTTTGCTGTGCAGCGCCACAAGCCTGTGGAGATGACCCAGCGGATAACGATGCTGTTGAAGGCCTGGATCGATGCAAAGTCTCCCCCACCACAAGACAATCAAGCGAGCAGTCTCATGGCACGCATGACGCTGGACGATCTCACGCGCCGGCGACGTACCGGCTCGTTCCATATTCTCGAAGACAAAGCACAGAAGCCACCGATCAAGGCCAGCGATGTGCTGCGACTCGAACCGGGCATCAAAGGTGCTCAGGATCATTGGCAGAAACCACCGCGTCTCCATGTGCGTGACATCGAGCATACCTCCGAAATTCGCAAGCGCACGTTCTTGGGCAACGTCTCACCTTCAGTGGAGGGCGTAGAGATCGCGGGAAAACCTGTTTTCTTGCTGCCGTGGCCGTATCGCGAACACGAGCCTGTCTACAGTGAACAGACCGGAGCATCGCGTGCCTGTGCTCGGGAGCTCTCGACTGTATTGACCATGACGTCGCGCGCGCCGAAGCATTTCCTCGGTCTTGAAGGTATCGTGTTTCCAGATGATGCTAGAAACGATTCGCTCCTGAGCATGGACTTTGATGTTGCCACTGAACCCAAACGTGCGACGCAGCAGCTACGCAAGACTGGTCACTACTGTGCCTTTGCGCAGCCGCTCCACTTGTACTCAGGTCTGCTGGACGCGCGTGTCGACGTGCCCATGTCACTACGGAAACGGGCAATCTACGATATGGTCCATGCTGTCGCATTGTGCCATGAGTGGGGGTACATCCACCGGTACGTCGCGCCGTGCAACCTCTTTGTGTTCCGCGATGGCATTCGTCTCGGCGGCTACCATGCGATCCGTAAGTTGAGTCTCAAGAAACCCAAGAGCGATGGCGATGCTGTGGGCCGCCACGAAATGAGCGACAGCGAACGCAAGGAGCACTGCCACGGCTCGTGGCTGCACGTGACGCCACCCGAGATTCTACTGGGCGAGCGCGTCTTCTCGACGCGTGGCGACGTGTGGTCCATGGGCTGTGTCGCTCTCATGATTCTCTTCGACCGCATCCCGCTCTTGCAGGGCCCCGATCTCAAGGGCCAAGTGAACCACATTTTCCGACTCTGTGGCACGCCCAGCAGCGAGTGGCCCGACGCCAAGAAGCTATCGCAGTACCCGGCGCTCAAGCCAAAGCACGAGTACCGCATGCGGCTCCGCAAGACCCTGTTGGAGCACTGCCAGACTAAAAACCTCGCCGTGCCAATCGAGGCCATTGACGTGCTCGAGGCCATGCTGCAGCTCGACCCGAGCAAGCGACGTAGTGCCAAAAAGCTGCTGGCGATGGACTATTTTGCCGAGTTTCGCCAGCCAGACCAAGTGGAAGCCGCGGACTTTTCGGATCTGCCACCGACGTTTGACGCGCAGCGCCGCAAGCTTGAGCATCAGCTGAAGAAGGCGGCGGCCGCGTCGTCGTCTTCCTTTTCTGCCTCATCCAGTAAGCGCCGTCGCATGCACTCGGACCACGAGGGGCGGTCCGACTCGGCCGAGAGCGATAGCAAATCGCGTCGCCATTCGTCGGCACCGACGTCGAGGCGAACGAGTGCAACGAATGAAGAAAACTGTGATGGCAATGGGGACGAGAGTGCCGAGTTTGTGCCGCTACCCGACCATTTTCACGATACGGTCATGGCAGACGCGACGCATGGAAAGGGAGACCACGAGGACGCGCGTATGGTCACCAAGAAGCGCGCCAAGCTCGGCTGGGGTATGGGTCTCAACTCGTGAGCCATTTTCCGGGGTCAATCCAAATAGAGATACTGTGAGCACGAAACGCATTGGGAATCTTGTCGAGAGACGCGAAGAGCTCCATTTCAGGGGACATGGCTACACTGATTAACCTAATCATACTAGCCTAAAAAGAACATTTGACGAGGCTAACCTAAGCCAACCGTATTTTCTGTAGTCTACTTTGATTGGTTGAAATTGTTCCAACCCACCTCGGCCAGCAGCTCACATGAACCAGCAAACCGAAGCGAGTCGAACTCCCATGGCGTCCATGGCCGACGCCACCTCCTCCTCCTCCTCCTCTCCGCCCACCTCCACGACCTCTCCATCCGCCTCCTCCTCCTCTGCCATGCCGCCACGTCTCCGTGGCTTTGATTTCTTCCGTGCGATCGGCTCGCCGCAGCGCATCGTCGCGCCCATGGTGGACCAGTCGGAGCTCGCCTTCCGCCTCTTGACGCGCGCGCACGGCGCAGAGCTGTGCTACACGCCCATGTTCCACAGCCGCCTCTTTGCCGAAAGCGCCGACTACCGCCGCAAAATGTTTGAGACCCACGTGCGCGACCGCCCGCTCATTGTGCAGTTTTGCGGCAATGACCCCGCGACCGTGTTGGCGGCGGCACGCCACGTCGAGCACCACTGCGACGCCGTGGATCTCAACCTCGGCTGTCCGCAGGGCATCGCACGCAAGGGACGGTATGGCTCGTTCCTCATGAAGGAGAAGCACGTCGTCCAGTCGATTGTCGAGACGCTGAGCCAGAACCTCTCGATCCCTGTGACCGTCAAAATCCGCATCTTCCCGGACCGCCAAGAGACGCTCGAGTTCTGTGACATGCTCCAAAAAGCCGGCGCCGATCTGCTCTGTGTGCATGGGCGCACCAAGGAAATGAACAAGCGGGAGATCCAGGAAGTCGACTGGTCCATCATCAAGGAGATCAAGCAGCGCCTGACGATTCCAGTCATTGCGAACGGCGGCATTGAGACGTGGGACGATATCCAGACGTGTCTGGACGCCACGGGCGCCGACGGCGTCATGAGCTCCGAGGCCATCCTGGAATACCCGGCACTGTTTAGTAGGGATACAGAAGCGGCGGCGAAGCTGCGGTATGTGGACCTGGCCAAGCAGTACCTCGCTATGGCCCAAGAGCACCCGCCCGCCAGCGAAAAGATCATTCGTGCCCACTTGTTCAAGCTCGTGTTCCAGGACCTCATGGTCCACACGGACCTACGCGCATCGCTCGCGAGCGCACGCACGCGGGACGAGATGATCGCGATTGTGGACGAGCTGGACTCGCGCGTGAGTGCGACGCCTGTGGTGTATTCGGCCACCGCAAGCTGGTACCGCCGCCACCGCCGGGGCCAGGAGAAGCAGCTCGCGCGAGAGAACGAGGCCGCACAGCACAAGAAGAAACGCGACCGTGACGAGGTGGATGCGGCTGCGGACGACCTCGACCAGCCCGAGCCGAAGATCGTGGCCGCCTAACTAATACCGCCATGAAACCAACTTTTGCATTGGATTTGAAGTGCTGCCGACGCCATGCTTGTGCGGTGGGATCTTTAGTCGGTAATCGACTCGAGGTGCGCGGTGCGTACGGAGTGAGACGGGGAGTCGAAAAGATCCTAATGATCTCGTGGATTGTCAACCGCCAGTTACGTTCGATAGGGCAAAAGCACACACCGATCGCGTTCCGGACGACCCCTCTCTATTGCTGGCGACCGTAGAAGGGCGGCATGTGTGCGATGCATTGGAGTGCCGCCTCTCCATGTCAACCAAACAGCCACGGTTATTTTCGTGCTAGCGGTTACTTGGCTCACTCGTGTAGTATCATTGGCTGATAATGTGCTGATAATACTGTGATTGGACAGAATCCACAATCTGTGACTTGTGAAGACCCATCACAACTCTTGCGATGCTACGCTACCAATTGTCTTGGGATCCCATTCGCACCGCCTCATGGCCATCAACGCGTGAGGCTTGCGATTGACCTCTATCCACTCACCGATACATCTCCTTCACAATGGCGCTTTCTGCGAAGGGCTCATTCTGCAACTCGAAGCCTCATCAACACTCTCCCCATAATTCTCGATGGTCTCACCTCGTCGCCTCTTGTGCCTCGCACTCACCACCTTCGCCGCCGTCATAGCAAGCTCCTCACTTCTTCAGACCGCGGAGGCTACTTGGGCACCGCCCATCGTCACCAAGGGCAACAAGTTCTTCGACTCGCAAACGGGCCTCGAGTTTCGCCTCAAGGGTATGGCCTACTACCCGCGGCCCAACGCCGGCGAGCTCTATGACGTTAACAACTACGACTGGGCGTCCGACGAGCATGAGCACGTGTGGCAATCCCACATCGGCATGATGAAGGAAATGGGCGTGAACACCATCCGCCTCTACAGCGTCGACCCGGGCAAGTCCCACGACAAGTTCATGTGCGCGTGTGCCGAGGCCGGCATCTACGTACTCGTGGGCATCACAGCGCCGTACGTACCTGGTACTTTCGCGTTGAGAAAGTATGTTCTGATTCCTGTGCATACTGGTGGTTTGCTGGTACTATCCATAGGTGCGAGAACTGCTCCATCTTGGACGCGCTGCCGCCGGCGTGTTACCCGTCGCAGCTGTTCACGCGCGCGCAAATGGTCTACAACGCCTTTGCCGTGTACGACAACACGCTCGGGTTCAGCGTCGGGAATGAGAACAATCTCCAGACCAAGCACGGCAAAGAAGGCACAGCGACGGCGCCGTGCGTCAAGGCGTTTCTACGGGACGTACGATCGTACGCAATGAACTGCGCCGGCTCGATGCGTGCCGTGCCCATTGGCCTTGACATTGCTGACATTCCGCCGCGCGCACAGTGGCTCCAGTACTACGACTGTGCCATCCACGAGAACGAGATGACGCGCGCCGAGTGGGTCGGCTTCAATCCGTATGTCGAGTGCAACCCGCTCGAGCACAAGGCGTACGCACAGTCGACCGGGCTCACGAATCTCATGAAGGAGTACGCGGCCGTCGGGTACGCGCGGCCGCTCATGTTTGGCGAGTTTGGCTGCGTGCTTGGCGCCAACACGCTCGCCGGGTACGAGAACCAACGGTCTTTCTACGACGCCAAGTGGATGAACGAAGAGCCCGAGATGACGCGCGAGATTGTAGGCGGCAACGTCTTTGAGTTTAGCACGGAGAAGAAGCACGTCGCCGGCGAGGTGCTGGGCAAGACGGCGGACCCGGGCAAGTTTGGCGTTGGCTTTTTCCAACCGGATACGTGCGACCACGACAAGGTGGCGTGCAAGTTTATCAAGTACCCCGAGTTTGACAACCTTATGCGTGCCTACACGTCGACGGCGCCGTCGACGATCGCGTTCAAAGAGTTTACGCCGCCACGCTCGGCGATTCTCGCGTGCCCCGCGGCCATGTCGACGGCGCTGCCGATGACGCCCAACGTCGCGACGCTCGAGTGCTCGGTGCGGCAACCCGTGTGCAACAATGCCAAGTCGAACGCCCATCGCAAGGACGCGAAACAGTCCGTGCCCATGGGCAGCGTCGTCGCGCCGTCCAACGACAAGCGCGAGGGCGATGGGGCACTGCTGACGCAGGGAGAAAACGCACCCAGCGCGAGTGGTGGAGCTGCTCACTTGAGACGCACCGTGCACTCGCTCGTGGTGCTCGTCGCGTGGCTTCTCGCTGTGCTCGTGCTGAGTTGAGGAGCTCTCTTATTTGTGAGAGAGTTTTTTCGAGCAATCCAATGTAGCCATCGTCACCCTCTTCGTGTTTGAACTGTGAATCCCCTAACCCAGCATCTGTTCATGATTCATAGTTTTGACCAATCAACGATTCCAGAACTAAATTCAGACGGTTTGCTGATCAGGAGTTATTGATGTTTTATCTACCTCCTATAACTAATTACAAACCATCCATTTCAATGTCAAATTGACCTGTAAGAAAAGATTTACTATATCAATCAATGCAAAATAATTCGATTTGTTAGAGTTAGTCAAGCGAATATGTCTTATAGGGATAGGTAAAGGCTAAATATTAGCCAATGAAACATAGATTAGATGAGCTCGTCGTGTGAGTAATGGGCTCAAAAACCAAGTGCAAGATCCCGTCTTTGTTGAATGACCCTCCTTCTCCATCGTCTCCCATCGCCATCGCCATCTCTCACGCTGTGAGTCACACGCAGCCTTCGCGGCTGAATCCCTCGTCCTCCATTCTCCATTCGCGAATCCGCCGTCGCCTTCATCTCCATCTCTCTCTATCTATCTGCACCATGGCGTTCGGCCTCGCAACGCGTCTCCTCGCGGCCTGTGCGCTGCTGACCATCTCGTCCGCGGACGCCTGGCTCGCGCCGCTCGTCGTCAAGGGCAACAAGCTCTTTGACTCGTCCACCGGAATCGAGTTCCGCATGAAGGGTATGGCCTACTTCCCTCGCCCCAACAGCGGCAAGCTCGCGACGGCCGACGGCACCGGATACGACTGGGCCGCCGACGAGCACGAGGCCGTGTGGGCGCCTCACCTCAAGGTGCTCCAGGACCTGGGCGTCAACACGATTCGTCTCTACAGCGTCGACCCCACCAAGCCCCACGACAAGTTTATGTGTGCCTGTGCCGAGGCCGGCATCTACGTGCTCGTCGGCATGGCTGCCCCGTACGTTCTCCTTGTGCTGATGCTATAGTCCATGGAAAGCTGACGTGACTTGAACTCACTATGATAGATGCGATGGCTGCGCCGTGCCCGATTTCGCGCCGCCGGCATGTTACCCGCCCGCGCTGTACGAGCGCGTGCAGCTCATTTACAATGCCTTTGCCGTCTACGACAATACACTGGGTTTTAGCGTCGGCAACGAGAACAACATGCCGACGCCCACCGACCCGTCCGGGCTTCGCATGGCGCCGTGCGTCAAGGCTTTGCTGCGTGACACAAAGGCGTACGCCTCGGGCTGCGCCGGCTTGCTGCGCCACGTCCCCATCGGCCTCGACCAGGCCGACCTCACGCCGCGCGCGCAGTGGATCAGCTACTACGACTGCCTCGTGGACGACGACGCCAACACGAGCGCCGACTGGCTCGGGTTTAACCCGTACGTCGAGTGCGACCCGATCAAGCACACCTCGTACGCGCAGGCCACTGGTCTCCAGGAGCTCATGAGCGACTACCGCGACGCCAATTATTCTCGGCCGCTTTTGTTTGGCGAGTTTGGCTGCAATAAAGGCGTCAATACGGTCGACGGCTTTGCGAACCAGCGCGCGTTCATGGACGCCAAGTGGATGAACACGGAAAAGGAGATGACGACCGAAGTCGTGGGCGGCAACGTCTTTGAGTTCAGCACTGAGATTGTCAACCTCGTGGGCAAGAGTGAGTGGATCTTTATCCCAATTATAATTGGGTTCCGTGGCGACTAACAATTATTGTTATTGTTTGGTAGAGCTCAATGGGGACGCCGACGAAGGCAAGTATGGCGTGGGGTACTTTTCGCCCGACAATTGCGACCACGACAAGGTGCCGTGCAAGTTTGTGCCGTACCCCGAGTACGCTAACCTCAAGAAGGCGTACTCGACGACGCCTGCATCAACTCTTAAGATGGCGGACTACGCGCCAGCGCGGAACCAGATCCTGAGCTGCCCGCCCAAGCTCTCCACCTCTCTGCCCAAGACGCCCGCTGGCAAGCCACTAAGCTGCTCGGCCGCGCAGCCCGTGTGCGCGGGGAAGAAGTCAAACGCTGGCAAGAAACCCAAGCTCCTGGACAATCGCGTGATGGCCAACGGCAAGGCTGTGCCCGGCCAAGAGGTAGAAGAGCCGACCGCAAATTCGTCGGCCTCGGGCAGCGGTACCAAGGAGACTGTAGCCACGCCCTCGAAAAAACCTTCGACGGCGACGACGCCAACGACGGCGCCGTCCAGCACGACCGCTGCACCAGCGGCCAAATCGGCTGCCACGGAAACGTCTGCGATGGCGTCGGCTGCGACGCTGCTGGTCGTGGCCGTTGGTGCCCACGTACTGTAGACTATAGTGATAGAAAGTATAACGACCTCGTTTTTCGATGCGTTATGGATGATCCTTGTTCCCATGGGTGGCTTGTTTTGTCTCCAGCTGTACAGATCTGGTCTGACTTGATGTGTCACACCAAGCGATCCCATTGGTTAATCCCAGGTCGTGGAGTTGAGCTCCTCGATTAAATGAACCGAATCCACAGTCCCACAGTCCCACGCACGATTCGTTGAACGTTCAGGGCGGTTGCAGTTGAAGGGTATCTGCTTGTCGCACCGTTGAAATGAACGGGAGGAGTTCCTCACCCTTCGGAATGAAATGAACCCACGGCAGAGGGATTCGACTAACCGTCGTCCTCTCGCATTTGCCAACAAGCCTTGTACCGCGCACCACGCACCTCCTCCTCTTCTCTCTCTCTTCCTCCTCTTCTCCCCTCCCCTCTGTCGCCATGCGTCTTCAAGCTCTGTCGATCGCCGCCGCTGTCCTCGCGTGGTCGCCGTTGTCGTCGAACGCAGCGCCCATCACCATCAAGGGCAACAAATTCTTCAACTCGGCCACGGGCCAAGAGTTTCGACTAAAGGGCATGGCGTACTATCCACGTCCCAACGGCGGGGAGTTCGCGAACGTGGGCAACTACGATTGGGCCGCCGACGACTACGAGGCCGTCTGGGGACCGCATCTCGATATCATGCAGGAGCTGGGCGTCAACACCATCCGGCTCTACAGCGTGGACCCAAGCAGGTCCCACGACAAGTTTATGTGCGCGTGTGCTGAACGAGGCATCTACGTGCTCGTGGGCATGACGGCCCCGTGAGTATTTCGTTTCAGCCGCTCGGGTTTCTTCCCTGTTTTTGCCACTGACGTTACCGTGGCTGTATGTGAGACCAGGTGCGAAAACTGCTCGGTCCAGGACGCGCTGCCGCCGGCATGTTACCCACCCGAGCTGCTCGCGCGGATCCAAATGGTCTACAACGCCATGGCGGTGTACGAAAACACGCTGGGCTTTAGCGTCGGCAATGAAAACAACCTGCAGATCAAGTACGGCAAAGAAGGCACGGCCACCGCACCGTGTGTCAAGGCACTGCTACGAGATGCCCGCGCCTATGCATCCAGCTGTGCCGCCAAGACACTTCGTCAAGTGCCCATCGGACTCGACGTGGCAGACATTCCGCCTCGGGAGCAGTGGCTCCAGTACTACGACTGTGAGATCGACGGTGATGAAATGACTCGGGCCGACTGGATTGGCTTCAACCCCTACGTCGAGTGTGATCCCATCAAGCACACGACCTACAAGGACTCGGTCGGACTGCAGCAGCTCATGAAGCAGTACGACCAGGTCGAGTACGCTCGGCCCATCATGTTTGGCGAGTTTGGCTGCAACGAAGGCGAGAACACGATCGACGGCTACGCAAACCAGCGTAGCTTCTATGACGTACGTGCTCTTGACATATAGTGAGCCGGTGGTGATGCTAGGACCCAAGTCTCACGGACGGCGTTATGGATTCCCGATAGGCGAAATGGATGAACGACGAGCCAGAGATGACCAAGCAGATCGTGGGCGGAAACGTCTTCGAGTTCACGACCGAGGTCGCCAACCTCGTCAACGAAAAGAGTGAGTTATTCATCTCACTCTCCTACTAGCTGCTGGGCACTGACGATGAATCAATGTGGTGCTTCGGTGGGGTAGAGTTGACCAAGGACAAGGACCCGGGCAAGTTTGGCGTGGGTTACTTCCAGCCGGACAATTGCGACCACGACAAGGTGCCGTGCAAGTTCGTCCCGTATCCCGAGTTTGAATACCTCAAGAAGGCGTTCCAGACCACGCGCAACTCGACGCTCACGATGGACGCGTACTCGCCGACACGCAGCAGTAAGGCATTGGCGTGCCCTGCCAAGATGTCGGCCACGCTGCCGGCGACACCAAACGGTAGGAAACCAACTCATTCCGTAGCGACCCTGATAGTGCCTGACGACTGGGCTTTTGCATTCACAGTGAAATCATTGGCGTGTTCGGCGATCAAGCCCGTGTGCAACGGCCGCACGAGCACGTGGACGCCGACCTCCACTTCCTCTGCGTCCACGCCTTCGTCAAGCGCAGACGGACAAGGCGGGACAACGCTTCAGCAAACGAACGCTGCTCCACGCATAGCCGCTGGCGCGCTCAGCGGCGTGGCCGTGCTGCTCGCAAGCATGATTGCGGTGTTGGCGTAGAGTCTACTGTCGAGTATTCATTCTACATATCGTCCTCCATAATAATACAAGTACCAGTACTGAGATGTACCCATATCAGTCTCAGATATCTCAGTCTCAGATGAGCCCCTGCAGAGACTATTCACCCAGCGAGCTCACATATTAAAAGTCAGCCACGAATCCACGCGCTTTATGGGCGATTTTTTCATGATGCTGCAGCTGACGGGCTATCCGGACGATGGCCGCATGGTCCCAATGCCATCGCGGTACGTCTCCTCGCGCTCCGAGAAGGCGCTGCCCATTGTCGTGCTTTGCAACCGAGCCACGGGCAAAGTGCTGGACCATTTCAACGGCGAATCAATCCAGGCGTACAATCGCGACGAGACTCATCCGTACCACCAGTGGCGCCGCGTGCCGACCTCGGACGGATTCGTCGCGTACCGCAATGTCGCGACCGGCATGGTGCTCGACCACTATGGCGGGAGATCCATCGAGGCGTTCAACGATGACCTCACCGACCCGCACCGCCAGTGGCGAGAGGTCGACGTCGGTGATGGCTATGTCGCGATCCGGAATCGAGCCACGGGCAAAGTTCTGGACCACTGGTACGGTGAATCGATTCGTGCTCCGAACGATGTCGTGGACCACGTGAACCACCAGTGGCGTGTCCGGGAAGTCCGCCTGGCGGGGACGATCGTCGAACTGAAGAACCGCGCGACGGGCAACGTGCTGGACCACTACTACGGAGAATCGATCCAGGCGTTCAACGACGATGCCTCTCACCCGCACCATCAGTGGCATCGGGTTGACATGCAGAGTGAGTTTGTGGCGTACCTCAACGTCGCGATGGGCATGACACTCACCCATTACGAAGCACGATCGATCCAAGCGCTCGCCGCCGACCTCGCCGACCCTCATCACCAGTGGCGAGAGGCGGACGTTGGTGGCGGCTTTGTCGCCATCCAGAATCGAGCCACGGGCAAAGGACTTGACCACTGGTATGGAGAATCCATTCGTGCGCCGAACGACGTGGTGGACCACGTCAATCACCAGTGGCGAGTCCTCGAGGTCGAGTCCCACCACGAGGAGCCTTCCGATGAGCAAACGGGAGATCGCATATCATTGTACGATGGGGAGACTGCCGATGAGATGCTCATCATTCTCCCAAAGCTTCCCGATGAAGGACGAGGCGGCTGGTGGCCGACGTTCCCTTTCCCATCTGTCGACGCCGGAGCCAACAGTCGTCGCCAGTTCAGCGTCGGCGGGCTCATGCACTACGGTATTCCAACGATCATTCGCCTGCTCCTCCAGCGCTTTGGCGACATCGCACGGAACCTCGCGTCACGACGCGATGATCCCGCGTCGGACGAGATTAACAATCAGATCGATCAAATGAATCCACTGTTCCGGCCCATGCCCAACTCGAGCGTGCAGCTCTTTGCCCACCACGACATCATGCTCACGATGGTGCAGCTGTTGAACCACTACCGTTCCAGTGGTGATGCGCTCACACGGCTCTTGTCTCGCCGACGCGAGGATCGTACTCATAGCGCGTGGCCTCCGTTGGCAAGGCTGCTGCGAGAAAACGGAGACAGTCGACACGAAAGTCTCCGGTCGTTTCTCGCGCGTCCGATGGCGCCAGCGATCGTCGAGGCGATCTGGGACGACAGTCGTTGCCGCCGTGGAAGCGAGAGGCCGACGTTGGCATCGCTCACGCCAGACGAGCGATCGCGGTGGCACGAGTTTGTACCGCTGCCGAGAAGCGACCAGTCCCAGGGCCTCAACCGCGACTCGAGAGACCCCTACCGCGCGCAGACCGCGCCGTTAACACTCTGGGAGCTGGTCGTCCTCTTCTTCCGCATCCTGGAAGCCGGAGTAGAGATGGACCACGGCGTCGGGCTCTCTCGGTTCTCGCTCCACTACAACGGCATCTTGATCGCACCGGAGCCCGAGAGTAATGGCAATACCCAACGGCTCCGAGTGATTCAAGGCGGCCGCCTGGACGTGCTGCGGTCCCGACTCGTGGAGAACCGCACTGATATCGGCATGTGGCACATGGTGACGTTCCGTGATGTGCTGGCCACCACGGACCCGTCCGTCCAGCGGATCGACGACTTTTCCGTCGGCTTTGTGCTTCACTCGTCCGATCCAAACGCCATTGTCGTCGCCAACCCGAGACACAGCACACGACCCTTTTCGTTTCCGCCGCTGGGGGGCGTCGGTCGTCCTGGAATCGATCTCCATCGCAACGCGGAGTACACACCTGGACCGCATTATCATCTCGTGACGGTTCCTGGGGGACTGGGCGCTGTGGAGGACTGGATCGACCGGCCGAACGTCGAACGGCTACCATATAACCACTTGCTGGGCGTCAAGATGCACTTCTTCCTCCACCCGAGCGACGTCAATGGACTCGAGAGCATCAACTTGGACGAGTTTCACGAAGACGAAGATGACGACGGCCATGAGGAACTGTAGGGGTGACACGGCTGGTCAATGTATTGCTGTCTCTATTTTCCAATTCATATAGATATGCTGGTGTTCACGCCTTCTTGTGGTGCTTCTTCTTCTTCCCACCGCCTTGCGATTGCTTCTGTGGATGTGACGAGTCGTGAGCCTGCTGCTGCTTTTCAGTCTGAGGGACCGGTGGGACCTTCGCTTTTGGTGCCCGCGCCACGGGTGTGTGTGAAGGTGGCGTGGCCGCGTGCTTCCTTCTGCGTTCCGGTGTTGCAGTGTGTACTGCAGACTCGGCTACCACATGGTCAGCCTCTTCTTCTCCTTGGTCTGCATCGGCTTCCTCTTCCTTTGAATCGTCCGCCCGTGCCGCCGTCTTGTCTTCCTCGGCCTTGGCGCGTTTCGCTGCGCGCTCGGCGTCGCGGTCCTGGGCGGCCCGTTTCCGGCGGTCTTTCCGTGCATTCTTGGCCTCTTCTTTCCACTGGAGCAACGCCTTTGTACGCGGTGTCGACCGCGCGTCGTCGAGCCACTGCTTGTCGCAGTGCCAGTCGCCGACCATGAGCCGTTCCAGCAGCGTTGCGTTCTGCATACAAAAATACACAGGCGCCGTTAGCTCCTGTTTTCCCCTCAGAGTATGATGAGCTTTCTTACGAGGATGTTCATCTCCAAGAACCCTTTGCAGACGCCATCTTCAATGGGTTTCCGACCCACCACATCGATGAAACGATCGATACAGGGCTAAAAAATCACACGGCAACAGGTGAGTCCCCGTCTTATCGATCTAATAGAAGGTAGTATGGTGTATCGTACCTCGCCCTTGGCGTTTGTGTCGACGTGCGCGGTCGCAAACTTCTCCAGGAGCGCATCGTTCAGCGCGGGCGTGGCCTCGACAAAGAGCAGGTGGACGTCGCCCATGGTCACAATTCGCCCGTGGGCCGAGCCCAAGGCCTCGAGCCACGTCTTGACCGTCGATACGTACAGCTTGCGGTCGTGGAAGTGGTCGATGCGCACGAGCAGCGCCTCCATTGTCGCCATTAGATACTTTCGCCGTTGTATTGTTGCTTTCCGTGCCAACCACCAAGCGACACAATTGGTGCGTTTCCGATACTGGTATCAAACCGGTACTCTAAGAGGGTTACTAACAGATATACATGTTAAAGTGTTTGCTATCGAACCCCGCCCTCATTCTCCGCACCAGGAAGAAGAGGGAAAGGAAACCAATATGGATCTCGTGCTGAATGCCGTCGAGGACTCGGAGAGCGAGAGCTCACCGCGGCCGCCGCCTCCGGCGTTTGCGATGCCCGTGAGCCGCATCTCGGCGCGTGGTGGCGCGTCACTCTCGTCGATTCTATCGGCCGCGTCGCCGCAGACGCCCAATGACGCCCCGCCGTTTGACATGCCCGTGGCGCGGCATGTTGGCCACGCCGGGCTCGCAAACCTCATGAACTCACCGTATGGCGATACTAGGAGCCCACGGGACGAGGCGTTGGTGGAGGCATCTGCGAGAGGGAGTGATGGCGCACTCCGGGACGAGACAGGGACTGCGGAAGCTGCTGTTGTTCCACACGTCGCGGTGATGGAAAGGTCTCAAGAAAACGACGTGGAGATGCGTGACGCGCAGGGCGACGAGGACGCAGAAGAAGGAGAAGAAGGAGAAGAGATGGAAGAGGTCACGATGGAAAATGACGAGAGCCCAGCCAAGCGATCACGCAGCTATTCGTCCGAGAATTCCGTGTCGACTCCCCCACCCATGGCATCGTCAGTCCAGTCGCCGGCATCAGTGGCTGTCCGTGCTGATGCGCTCGTACTGGAAGACCCAGAGCTTGCCGAGCTTAAAGCGACGCTCCAGACGGCGATTCAAAAGTACTTGACGGCTGAAGCGAAGGCGAATGCGCCACCCGCCAAGCGGCGCAAGGGCAAGCAACCACAGAAGAAACGTGGCTCCCAGGCTGTGGCCAGCGCCGATGCATCGACCGCCGTAAGCGAGAGTCTCGAGGCCGTGGAGTCGTGTATCACCAAGGTCCACGAGAAGATCACCATGGACCTGACGGAGATCGCCGTGCTGCGGGATGTCGTGCGCATGTGTGTGGTGTTTTTGGGCATTGTGAACAGCGTCGACCCCGTACGCCGCGCTGCGTCCTCATCGGATTTCAAGGCCGCACTCAACATTCTTCAGCAGAAGCCCGTGCACATGCAGCTGGCTAGTACGATCCGTCGGGTGATGCTGTCCGTGCCAGAGGATGCCGTATCGCTCATCTTGGGCGATGTGCTCGACTGGATTCTCAACAGCGGTACAGAGATTGCTACGTGGGGCTGGCTATTTGTGTTTTTCGCACAATTTGACTCGTCGGCGATTGTCGAGTTTTTCGTGCATCACGCTGTGTTTCAACAATCTGCTGCTGCCTATCGTGACCAAGAAACGCAACTGACGTTGGCAGTGCTCGAGGCTCTCGCACCCAATCGCACAGCAGAGATCGTGGATGCCGTGCGAGCAGCACTGCAGCTTGTTTCCACCGGCTCGGATTCTAACCGTGTCCAAGTATCCGATCCTCTGACTCGGCTCATCCATCTAGGATCACAATCGCCGACGCTTCTGCGAGCTGTGGATGACTCTTTCCAATGGATCTTCACGCGAGATCTCATCTTGGCGCTGTGGCAGAAGAGCGTGGAAGACGCGCGGCCAGTTCGCAATGGCGCAGGCGAGCAGAGTGAAGTGTCACCTCTGTGTTTAAAGCTCCTGCAGCTGATCCAGGAACGAAGTGCCGAGCTCGACAACACGATCTTCCAGCTTGTGTTGCTGCTACAGCAACTCAGTGCAGTCAGTTTGTCCAGCTCCCCAAGCGATTTGGTGCGACTGGCAGGAGATTTTCACGCCGATGTCGTGCAGGTTGCCCAGCATCAGGCCGATACGACGATCTTGCGTAGCATACATCGACGGATTCCGTACATCGCCCAAACGTGTATCGAGTTACTGCACCAAGATCGAGAATCATCAGATCCAGGATTGGCGACGGCGCGTCTCGAGTCGTGGAAGTCATGGCTTGTTGCGATTGCAAAGTCCGTTTCTCGTCGAGATGTCACCCACCAACTGCTGCAGGCCGATCTTACGGCGTGCGAAATTGCTTCGTCCAGCAACTCTACAGCCTGCCCAGTCGCAGCGGTTTGTGAACTGTTGTGTATCGTCGTTGAGCCGTCCTCGCAGGACTTTGTTGTCATGTTTCGCGAGATCACGGAATGGCTCCGGCATCTCGCCATATCCAGCGCTGGTCGATATCGCCTGCTGTCTATTTTGGAACACTTGATGGAGGAAAGCATGAGTAATCATGCGTCAGAGATGAGATTGGTTCCTCTGCAGCTCGAAGGCATCAACAGATCCGATGATGTCGATTCGATCATTGGCGCATTCGGGCGTATGAGTACGTGTCAAGAAAGCTGGAGCCAACTCGAGCAATGGCGGGCAGCGTCTGGCGTGGAGCTGTGGGAGTACTTGCTCGATCTGGTCGTTAGTATTGACCAGGGCAACACTGAGATCTCGGTCCACGCGCTTTTCCTTCTCGCCAAAACGCCGTTTCCGACGCTCGAAGATCCATTGTGGCAGTTCCGTTGTATCCGCAAGCTCACGAACGTGTACTTCTATACGCTGCGCCGTTACCGAGCTTTGATGATCGACCTCGAGGCATCTCAGGAATCCCAAAGGGAGTGCCGAAAGCAGCTCGAGACCATGCGGACGATCATTGGCCGCGTGTGCGCTCTGGATGGGGCCGTTGCGCACTACCCTTCGACTGTGTGTTCTCAGTTCACGTCATTGTGGCTCGACTTGCTCTTTAGCACGGCCTCCGCGACGAGTGTGCCCACACACTTTCCGAGCAGCACCAAGGGCGACGGCATCACTCTCAAGAAGCGTCCATCAGCAATGTCGGGGGACCGTCGAGACAGTATCAGTGCCGGAGAAGACCCCGTCGTCATTCGTTCAGAGCGCACGATCAGCTCCAAGTGCACCAATTTGCAGTCCTCGCAAGTCATCACCAAGCATTCAGACACTCTCATCTATCGTAAGGCGCTCGATGAGACGTGGGAGCGAGAATTACATGCTGCGTTCACCTGCAGTGTACTCGCGACAAATGTGTTGGCGCAACTCGCACCAACGCGTAGTCCCGATGTCGATGCTGACAAATGCGAACGACGGATGAAAGTGCTCGTGGATATGCTTTTGGAGCGAGCGACTCCGTGCTGCGGTGTCCCCAGCGACGATGTGTACAAGGAGATCCTGCCAAATCGATCCAGCTTTGATGTGGACTTGCGGATCGAGCAGTGGATCAACCATTTTCCCGCATTTTTGCCGTTGCTTCGCCTCGTGATCGAGCACAGTATCTCGTCTCCGACTTCAACCCATTCACTGCGCCTCGTTCCAATCATCAAATCGGCACTCGCTGTTCTCGTTGGTCACTGGAACAGTGTGAAAGGTGAGCTCGACTTCGAGAACATGGACGTGCCGCCCTACATGAGGAACCGCAATCAGCTCGCGCTGTCGTGCGAATTGTTGCGAATTATTCGCGTGTCAGGTTGGCTTCCCGAGCCACTCGCTCGCACAGCCGAGTTGTTGCCACTGACAACGCCTGCCGATGTTCGCGGTATCCTCTTTAGCTGCTGGTTCTTCCTCGCCGACCACCCACCGAGCACGACCTCGACCTCGACCGCGCAAGGATCGACGAGTACAGGTGCCGCCCCCACCAAGATGCCCATCGAATTCTACGTGCTCCCAGTGCGGAAAGCGCTCCATCGAAACATCCACAAGGTCGGCGCTAAGTACGCGTCCTTCACGTGCTGATGGGATCGACAGCGCGAAGCGGTCCAGTGTAGCCATTCGCATACTGGACTGTAGCCATGTGAGAAAGTCGTCGTTCGTTTGTGGCCGTAACAAACGCTGTTTCGAACTCCCGACGATTTTGATGGGCAGAAAGGTGCTCCAACCAACTAACACACCAAGAGAACCAGAGCAGCTTGGTTCCCGCACAACAGGACAACCATCCAAGGCTTGCGCGGTTGTCAATGACGTCTTGTCATCTTCTTGCATCTTCTTGGAGAAAGGGGCGAATAACCAACAATGCCTACTGGATAAAGTTGACGCATTGGAAGTTTCAGTGGCCAGCAAGTACTGATGTTGGAGATGAAAAAAATCAGGAATTCCTGGTCTGGGGTTGAAACGAGATCTTTTCCGCATGGCTGTGTTGAACCAAAGTTGAACCCACTTCAGGCCAGACTCAGTTGCTCTAAAGTCTTGGGCACCTGACACTTTGGACTACTTGCCCAACCCACCCCGAAGAGGGTTCCCGCATGCAGCCCTGCCGGTAACCCTACCGAGAACGAACCTTCACTGACCATACATGATGAGATCAAAGATCACAGTTTCAACCCCCCATGGAGAAATCGGTTCAAACTTTTCATCACCTCTGTTGGGTAATGAAGCTCACACCAAGAGAATGGCAACCATTTATGTGAAAGAGGGCTAGGGATGTTACGAGGACGAAAAGCAGGCGGCATTTAATTTCTCAGGCATCCATCTCCAATAGACCACAGAAAAACCAAGTGATCTGGTCAATACTGGATCATTCGTTTACCCCTACCCCCTAAATCAGGTTTCTTTCCACGCATGGTCCGGTCCACGACGCCGACTCCGGACATGCCAGCGTGCGATCCGCGAACTAAATGCTCACTTGCCATTTCCCCAGCCGTTCAACAGCTGGTGCTTCCTCCCCAGGTTCACAACCCCACGGCAGTGCGAAGTCGCAAGAGGGTAGGTCACTCTCTGTTCCTTGTCGGCTGTTTATTTGGACGAACAATCCCTCACGGCTCTTCTTCCTCTCTGTGCTGTTTGTTGTTGCCTCTCGTCCTGAACCCCTCCTGGGCGCTCTTTCCTCGACCGAATCCCCTGGCCCTCATACCCCCATTTGCCGGCCTTCGCATCGATCTCTCTCTTTCTCTCTCCAGAGTCCAGAGCGATCTCCCCGCGTTGACCAGCACTTATCTCCTCCCCCACGTCCAGAGTCTCTTTTCCCTCCTCCTCTTAAGTCACCATGGCCTTCTCTGTCACCACGCGCGCCGTGCTCGTCGCGGCCGTCGCGGCGCTTGCCACGCTCTCGTCGCCCGCCCAGGGCGTCGACTTCAACATGCCCGATACGGCGGACGCCGCTGCCACGGTCGCCAAGGCCGCGACCACGCCCGCGGCCGCCAGTGCCGCCAGTGCTGCGGGTGCTGCTGCTACGCCCTCGACCTCGCCAGCGGCCGCTGCGGGTGCTGCTGCTGCGGCTTCGGCCGCGTCTGCTGCTAGCGGTGCGAGCGCTGCCGCCGCGTCCGCTTCGAGTGGAGCTGCTGCCGCGTCCGGATCGCTCCCGACGAAAGTCAAGAAGACGGTGGACGGATGGCCCGGCGCCGTCGTGATCAAGGGCAACAAGTTTTTCGACTCGAAGACGGGCCTGGAATTTCGCATGAAGGGCATGGCCTACTACCCGCGCCCGAACGCCGGCGAGCTCTCCAAGGTCGCCAACTACGACTGGGCCGCCGACGAGCACGAGAACGTCTGGGGTCCGGATCTCGCCATCATGCAGGATCTCGGCGTCAACACGATCCGCCTCTACAGTGTGGACCCGAGCAAGTCGCACGACAAGTTCATGTGCGCGGCCGCGTCGGCCGGCATGTACGTGCTCATTGGCATGGCCGCGCCGTGCAAGGACTGCGCGATCCTCGACGAGCTCCCGCCCAAGTGTTACCCGGACGCGCTTTTCGAGCGCATGCAAATGGTTTACAACGCCTTTGCCGTGTACGACAATGTGCTGGGCTTTAGCGTCGGCAACGAAAACAACTTGCTGCGCACGTACGAGAAGACGGGCATCCAGACCATGCCGTGCGCCAAGGCGCTGCTGCGTGACACGCGCAGCTACGCCGCGAGCTGCGCCGGGTCGCTGCGCCAAGTGCCCATTGGTCTCGATCTCGCCGACATTTTGCCGCGCGACCAGTGGCTCACGTACATGGACTGCGCCGTGGACAAGAACGAGTTCACGCGCGCCGAGTGGCTCGGCTTCAACCCGTACGTCGAGTGCGACCCGGTCAAGAACACGCAGTACTCGCAGTCGGCCGGTCTCAAGAACCTCATGAACGTCTACAGCAAGATCGAGTACCCGCGCCCGCTCATGTTTGGCGAGTTTGGGTGCAACTTGGGCAAGAACACGATTGGCGAGTACGAGAACCAGCGCATGTTCTACGACGCGAAGTGGATGAACGAAGAGCCCGAGATGGAGGCCGAGATTGTCGGCGGCAACGTGTTCGAGTTTGTGACCGAGATCCCCAACACAGTCGCCAAGAGTACGTCGTCACTGTTGCGAGGGAGGAATTCGAATTGGGTTGCTGACTGACTTTTTTTTTGGATTACAGAGCTCACCAAGGTTGCGGACGAAGGCCGCTACGGTGTTGGGTACTTCACGCCGCTCACGTGCGACCACGACAAGGTGCCGTGCGTGTTTGTGCCGTACCCCGAGTACGCTAACCTCAAGAAGGCGTACACAACGACCAAGGCGCCGACGCTCAAGATGAGCGACTACAAGGTCGTCCGCGAGAATGTGCTCCAGTGCCCGTCCAACATTTCGTCCACGCTCCAGCCCATGCCGACGTCGACCAAGCCGCTCGCGTGTCGCTCGGGCCCGGACTCGCAGCCCAAGTGCAACGGCGCGTCCTCGAACACCGGCACCAAGGTCAAGAGCGCGCCGGCGCTGGGCGCTGTTGTGGCGCCGTCCAACACCAACTCGCCCGGTGCTGGTGCTTCGGGTGGCAACGGCACGAGCGCCGCGGTCGCACAGGTCGGTGCGCCGTCCATGGCCGCTGCTGCGTTCGCGGCCGTGTGCTCGCTTGTCGCGACGCTCGCGCTCGTGTAAGAAACCCGAGAAGCTACATGACGGAATCTTGTGCGTTAATGGCAAATCTGCTTGTATACAAGAGAGTATGATAAGGGATGGTTTGGTGCCGAGAGGAGCAAGGCGGCCCTGTAAGACAATACAACGAAAGGAGGCAAGTTCTGTGGACCCCCCTAGCAACGGATTCATAGTCTTATTCACGATGAAAGTCTAGACGCGGTCCATGACGCTCTTGGTCACGGGCGGGTACAGCTGCGAGACGACGACCTGGCGGTGGAGCACGCCCGCTTGCTCCTGTGCAAACGCGAACGCCTTCTGCTGTTCCGGTGAGCCCATGGCGAGCGCCTTGTTCTTGCGGAAATCCTCGCGCACACGACGGACGGCGTAGTTTCGGTAGTTGTAGCTCTATGGAAAACAAGGCGTAGCGTGTCAGCGACGGCTCATTCGACAGCGCAGAGCGCGTAGATTCTCGGTGCGTGTGTTGGTGCGTACCTCGAACTTGGCGGCGTCGCGCAGCATGTCCTTGTAGACTCTCAGCACGGCTTGCTTGGTCGCCATTCTTCTTGCGTTCGATTGGCTTCGGCTTTGTGGTGCTCTGCCGCGCTTCATGTGTGGAATCAGAGTGATGGTCAGATGAATTGAACACCAGGAAATGAATTGCACATTCCTTACCGTAAATTACGAAAAAACCCCGTCAAATACGATTGCACTACAGTGACCATCATTCCGTACTATACTGTGACGTGTGATAGAGATAGCAATTGATGCAGAGCTCATTGACAACGCGGAAAAGTCCTGGAAACACACGCCGAAGACGATGGCGCTCGCCCCTTCGTGGTCCATAAGAGATCGTGGGTCCCTATTTGCAATACGCTGAGTCACCTGCAGTCAATGGCAGCCGACAAGACCACGTGGAGTCTCCGTGCGTGGTTGCGACGCCTCTTCCAGCGCTCCACTGACCAAGTACTTGTCCGCCCAATTGATTTCGAGTCCATGGGCAGATACTGTTGAGCTGACTGAACTGTGCAATTACAGGTCGTGTCTGGACCAGCAGCAGCCACTGACGACCTCCCGAGTCCGCGGTCGAATCTCACGATGGCTGAGAAACGCATGGTCATGAAGGCGACCCAAGGCTACTGGTACGTGTGTCGCCGGAACCACCCATACCTCGTGGGCAACTGCGGCGTGCCCTTGGAGTTTGCGGTCTGTCCGACGTGCGGTGACTCGATCGGCGGCAGCGGCTACACGTACGACAACAAGAGCGGCGTCGCGCGCGGATCGAAGCGGATCGATGGCATCTTCTAACCAACAGCCAAGCCCACACCCTTCCAAAACAAGAAATCTATATATCGGTAAATGACGCGACCCCGTGGTCGGCTTGTGCAACCGTCCCTGGGCGACTGCCTGTTGCGAGACTCTTCTAACGGACGGGTCAATATAAGGATCTGCCACGCTCCCTTATCTCTTGCCGCGCTGCTTTGTCCGCGCCGTTTTGCTGGGGCGCTTGCCCTTGGGCGCCTTGCCACCCGTGACACGACCGCCCTTGCCCGACGGAGCACCGCCCCGCTGCCGGCGCCCCGGGAACGACGACGTGTCGTTGGTGCTTTCGCGCGTGTTGCTCTTGCTAAACTTCTTCGGTCCGCCAAAGCCAAACTTTTTGTTCTTGGCTTCGCGCTTGGCATTCACGCGTGGCTTCTTGGCATCGCGGTCGTCACGGCCGCCGTCCCGCTTGCGCTTGCCGCCGGTCGGTGCCACAGGCGTCTTGCCCGCCACGATCTCGTCGAGCTCGCGGTCGTCGTCGTCGCGGATCGCGCCGCCCTTGTCGGCGTTGCGACGCTTCTTCCACTCCTTCACGGCCGTCAGCGTGTCCTTCTTTTGCTGGAGACGCTCCTTGGCCTTCTCGGCTTGGATCTAGTGGGAATAAGAACTCGTTAGCTATCCACACGACCTACTGCTATAGGACGCAATCGCAACCGGCGTACCTCCTTGGCGACCTTGCGGTGGGCCTGCGACTTTTTGCGCTCCTCGACAGCGTGTATTTTCTTCTGTTCGTAAATGAGCTTGTCCTTGACCTTGGCCATGTGCGCGTCGCTCTTGAGCATCTCGGCAAAGTAGTCGAGCGGTCGCTTGTACGCCACGTTCTGCTGCTTGAGCTTGTCTTTCGCGTGGCGCACGCTCGCGAGCGTGTTGTTGTAGAAGGCCACTTCGCGCTTGAGATCGTCGTGGACATTCGTGAGCTCGACAGCGTGCGTGCACACGTCGAGCGTCTCGACCCACGCAAGCGACGCCGTCGACGCCGCATAGTCGGCGACCAGCTTCTTGAGCGCCTCGCCATTGTAGATGCCGCGGTTCTCGCGCTCGTTCTGCTGGCTCTGCTGCTCGGCGAGCTGCTCCTCGACAAGGCGGCGCTCGATCTCGTCCTCTTCGTTCTCCTGGTCGTCCTCGTCGTCCTCGTCGTTGCCATTGTCATTGTCGCTGTTGTCGCTAGCGTCAGCGGCGCGCGAGAGCGAGCTCACCGCGGGCGTCTCGAGGATCTCGCCCTCGGCCGCGTGCTCGGCGCTCACGAGCGTCGACAGCAGCGCCGGAGACTTGCGCGACGACTTGCGGGCCATGGCGATAGAGTGATGTGCGCGGATGGAGCTCCTCGGCCAATGATGCCCAACGGCGCTGGTTTGACTGGTGACCAATGGAATGTACTGCCCGAGACAAAATAATATTAGAAATCGTGTCGTTTCATAGCACCAGTGAGTTTATGTTAAATGAGTAGGTTACGGAGAGAGTGCTTCATGTTATCAATACATTTATGTGTGCAGCTCACGAAGGGTATGTCCACGAGGTCTCCTGGGTCGCGCGGTTGTAGTAGTACGTCTGCTGCGTCGTCGGGTCGAAGACCTCTTCCCATTTGTTGGAAGAGGCCTCTTGTGGTGCGGAGAAGGCCGTCGTAGCGTATCCTGCGGCTGCACCGTAGCCCGATGGATCAGCGTATCCCCACGGGTCTTGCGTTGCGTACCCCGCGGACGCATACGGATCGCTCGGTTGCTGCTGCGGCTGAGCCGTGTAGTCGTAGCTGCCCACCATCTCTGGGTGGGCTGCGTAGTACGCCTGCCACGCGGCAGCGTTGCCGTCGTCCGAATAAAAGTAGTTGGTGCTGGTGACGAGCGATGCATCCGTCGGAGCGTACCCGTCGCCGGAAGATGCAGCCCCGTACGCTGCCGCTGCAGTATTCGAGTAGTCGTTGTGCGGCACTGGATCGACTGTCGGTACTTCGGCTGAATTGTAGCCGTAGTTGTTATCGTACCAACCACTCGGCGTCGCTGTTGACCAGGCGTTCTGCGCGTAGTAATGGGAATAGTCGTAGCTGTAGCCAACATGCTCTCCCCACGCAGCCGTGCCTTCTTGCGGTGCTGCCTTCGCTTGGTCTTGAGTGTACCCAGTACTCAGCGCAATCTCATCTCCTTCCTTAGCCTGGCCCATGATTGCTGATGCTGGCTGGGCGGGATCCGCCGACTTGAGCGTCGCGTCGGGCGTATCGGCTTGCAGCTTCCGCTTCTCTCGGTACTCGTGCAGCTTTTGCTTTGTCCACACTGCAAATCGCTCCGCCCTATTCACATACCACAACAAAGCTGAGCCATTGAGTTCCTCCCCCCAAACATCTCTTCCCAAACGATAGACGTACAGGGAATGGCTGACCCACACGATTCGCCCTGGGTCCATCGAGAATTCGACCAGGAACATCGCGTACTCCTGGGGATCATCCGTGTCTTCCGTTTTCTCTTTATGTCCCAAGAACGCCGCGGCGAGGGGGATGTTGTGTTCGGTGATCCGCTGCGTTGCGTCCACATCCACTAGCACCGAGTCGGTAGGGTCCCGCATCCACACCTCCAGGTCATGAAGCCAGACCTTGTCCTCGAGCGGCGGCGGCTCGCGAACATGGCGAGACCGGATCTGCCGCGCGCGCTCCCGCTCTGCCTTTGACGGCAGCTTCTTTAATCGCAGCGTTTGGCGATTGCGGACCCAGCCACGGAGATCTTCCGAACACGCGATAAACTTGGCGCCCACAGTGAGACGAGCCACCCCTGGCAGCGGCACGCCGAGCTGCATGTACTCGGACAGCAGAAGCCCGAAGGCTCTAGCCCGAATGCCCAGTTGGCGTCGCTGAATCGCATTCATCTCGCGCAGCTTCCGCTGTGTGACAGAATCACTGGGCAGCGGTGGGGCCAATCCCAGTGCGTTCTTGACTTGGTACTTGACACTCTGTTTCACGGCCGTGTCTTGCTGGTGCTGTCGCCACGTAGCTTCTCGCTCCTCACGAAGGGATCTCGCGATCCGTCGCGCACGGATCAGCGGTGCGCTATTACGCCAGAACCGCTCAATCTTGGCGGCAGCACGGGTCTGCTGGACCAGCAGTTCACGGGCGCGGATCAATTCGGTGTCGCATCGCTCGCGTTGTTCTTGCTCCCTTCGAAGGCGCTCTGTGTGGGCTTTCATCTGGTTCGTCACGATCGGCAGTTTGGTAAGCTCGCCACAGGCTTCGACTGGGTGGAACGACCACGCACAGATCGCACAGACGCGTTTCCTGTCGGTCCTGCACTCCCACTGGACGGCCCGTGGCAATGGCTTGGCAGTGAGTGGCGCCGTGGGCGAGTCAAGCACTGCATCGTCCTCCTGGCAGTCACCACACATCTCGACCAGCGGCGCCGACGCGTGGACCTGCAACGCACCACGACGGTGCGTGAACGCAAAGCAGACGTCACAGTACAGAGCATCTGGATCTCCCAGTTGTTCCCCCGCTTGATCGCTTGCTTCTCCGTGTGTGGGATGATTCGCCTTGCCTTTGGCTCTCTTGTGGGCAGCGTCAGCACAGCCTCTGCAGTGGCGAGACGCAATCTGAAACTTGCACAACCCGCACTTGCGTAGTCTCTCCATCTCATGGTCCTCTCCGCTCTTGGTCTTGTGGAAGGTTGGCTCACAGTCGCGGCAGAAAAACTCGTCGCACGAAAAACAGTACACGTCGCTGCAAGTGCCACAATCGATTTTCCCTTGGCACGCCACAGTCAAGATCTTGTCGGGTGGGGGGAACGGCACGACCTCTGCCTGCACGTCCACGTCGCCAAGCACCCAGGGCTTTTGCCACGTCGAGAATCCCGTCTTGGGATTCATCCAGTATGGGAGACCCCACTCGGGGTCTATATACTTTTCGTACTGGGCCTGGACACAGCTCCGGTACAGCTTGCGTGCGAGCAGGCGTCGGACACTGGCTTGGACTCGGATGATGGCCGCCTTTCTCTTCTCCATCTCTCGCTGCTGGAGCCGCTGGAGCTTGAGCAAGAGCCCTCTCGCGCGGTCGCGCTGCCTCAGGAAGAGCCGCTGCACGACCCGTGCATGGGCGTGGACCACACGGTCCACATACAACGCCATGTCATGGACAAGCGGCTGGAGCTCGGCGATGGGGAAGAGCGACTGCCAGAGTAGTGCGAGCAGTCTCGCTTCCGCACCGTCATACTTGCTCCACCACAGCGTGATATGAGCGAACTTGATATCTGCAAGCCGCTGGATCGTCGCGATGAACTCCGGGAACACTAGCGCACTCTTGGACGCTCCGGCGGCCTTGGCCATGGCCACGTCCACGTCCGTCATGGAGAAGGCTTCCTTCACGTGGCGTCGCTGGGGAGACGAGGCACTGCCTGTGGCCTTGTTGGCGGCCTTGAACAGCGCGACCATCTTGGAGCGTTCTAGCTTGGCCGACAGGAGGTCCTTCATTTCCAGTGACGGCCACTTGGCAGTGTCCTTGAATCCACAGACTGTGAGGAACACGAGCGGCAGGATCGGAAACCGAGCTCGTACTGGTGGCTTCTGGAGGGGCTTGGCCGGCGCCGCGAGTCCCTTCGCGAAGAACTTGATACTGTCGTTGAACGATGAGCCAATGGCCGAGAGGAGAGTCAGTTCGTCCGTCAAATGCTGCGTACTCACGACGAGACACTGCCTGGCAAACACGAGCGCTTCCTCCCGCCGACGGTGGAACGCCAGCAACTGCGCCGTGCGTTTCCGATAGAAAAATGCGTGGCGCAGCCATCGCTGAAGCCGAACTGCCATCACGCACTGGCGCGCAGTCTGCAGTTTCCACAGCGCGGCGAGCCGCCGCGTGCGCTTGTGGTGCAGCCAGCGAAGGATCCGGCGAGCAGCGTAAGCGCGGCGCAGCGTACGCGTCCACTTCCAGCGGACGACCCACCGCTTCAGTGATCGCTTGGCTCGCAGTTCGCGAACAACGCGCCGTGCGAGATGGCCACGCACGTAGCGTTGGATGGAGACGGCCGACTGCCGTCGTTTTCTCAGTTTTGCTTCTACGTCAAGCGCTCGCCGTCGCCACTGCTGGAACACGAAATGCTTGTGATGACGATGCCGTCGAAACGCACGCTGGATCGCGGACGCGGCAGCCGCGAGTGTATCGACGGTTCGTGGCGGTTTCTTTCGCGCGTGCTTCAGCACGTCCGCGAGTCCAGCGGACGCCTTGGCGAGTGCCGCGGCGGTTGCCGTGCGCGTGCCTCTGATGCCTTCCATTCGTTCCGCCTTCTTCTGGATGTGAGCAAGGCGAGCAAGCTTCTTGCGTCGCCGGAGCGTCGTCTCGTATCGCTGCTGGTACCACCAGCGACGAATCGTCTTTTGGATCTGGACACTGGCAACAAAGAGCCGAGCCTGCTCGTGCCGCACAAGCTCCTTCAGGCGTTCGGCGACCGACACCTGTTGTCGCTGCTGGTACTGCTCGCTGGAAGAGTACCAACTCCATACATTCGCTGTGATGAGGCGACTCGCCTGTTGGCGTTTGAGCTGCGCGGCGAGTCGGCGAAAGCGTTGGCGGAGAACCATGGGGTACAGTGCCTGCGTGATCACAAACGCCGCGCCATGGCGTTCAATTTGCCACTGGAGCATTGCCTCTCGTGACGTATTCCTCGTCAGCACCTGCATCGCGATTGCCTGGCGTGCAGTCTCGCGTCGCTGTCGGGTCATGCGGCGCCTCGTGAGGTGGCCTCGCACGAGCTTCTGGATCCGGACCGCCGCGACGACCTGCTTGATGTTGAGCAGCACCGCGATTAGCGCGTTCCGCCGGAGCTTGCGGTCGCGCCACTGCCGCTGCAGATAGATGACGGCGTGCTTGCGCTGCTGGCGGGATCGTTCATGGTGGATCCACTGGTAGCGATGCCACACGCGCTGGATCTTGACTGCCTGGTGATGCCGGTAGTTCACGCGCAGCTGCAACACTTGGCGGGCCTGGGTCTCTACCTTCTGGGCTTCTCTCTGAAGGCGTCTGCGCAAGGTACGTGCGTTGTGGCCTCGCACGACACGAACGATCGTCGCGACCGCTCGTCGCTGCTGCTCGCGCCTCAGCTGCCGCGTGGTCTCGACCCATTTTTGGTAGAAGAGAGCGTAATAGCGATGGCGGAACCTCTGCACCACACGCTGGATCACGTCGATCGACCGCTGCTGGCAGAATTCCGTCAGATTCCGTTCAAAGAGAAACGACGACGACAGCACAGACTGCGAGGCCGAGAGCAGCGCATCCATGTCACGGGAGGCTCGCTCGACGTCGTGGTGGGACGCCTGCAGCCGCCGTTGCGTCTCCGCCAATGCCACAACCATCTCCTGACGGTGCATTTCGACACGCTGCTGGGTTTCTCCTTCTTTTCGCTGCTGCTGCTGTTGCCAGTCGTCGTCGATCTCATCGAGATGAGGCCTCAGTGCCTTCGTCGGCGATCTCTTCAGTGCCGTCGCCGTCGCCGTCATCGTCATCTTCTTCTCTGGACTTGGCTTCCTCCTATGATCAGTCGCAGCTTCTGCAGTAGTAGTATCACTTGTCGCTTCGTGGTCTCTCACCTTCTGCCGTTGCCTGCGAAGCTGCACGAGCACGCGGTACGCGTCACTGCCCTGAGCGGCATCTTGTAGACTAGAGGACGTGGAGGTCGCTGGCGTGGGCCTGGGCGGCGGCTGCTGCAGCACCTCGCGCAGGAGCAGCTCGTCGATGGATTCGAGTCGCTCGCCGCGCTCAATCGCGCGCAGCGTGCGCTGGAGCCGCACGTACGAGTCGTTCATCGCCCACGAGGCGTCGCCATGGTCTCATTTCTTGATATCGTATCAATTCTGGGAGAGTGGCAGCGACCAATAAATTGGTACACCAGTACCCAAGGCAATACAATAAATTGGAAATGCCAATAATTGACAGTGAACTGTACAGTGTAAAGTGATGTCGAGATGGGGTCCCCGGCTCAACAGCCGAACCCATCTCATGGTTCGCCTGTCAGACTGTCTGGCTATCTAAGGCTTGGATAATTATTTTAATACTTATCCAAGCCTCAGATAGTATTAAAATACCACCCAATGCCCTAGCTTCGCATAGTGTGGAGGCCTTCGATTCCAAGGCCTCCTGCGAGAAGGAGCACGAGCCCAGAGGCCCGTGCTTCTCTTGGATTGTGGGTACGTTGCTACGGACGACGGCGCGCTCTCTCTTTGGATATCATGAGATGAGCATCGGTTGTACTAATATCCAAGGCCTCCTGGGACCCGTGCTCCTCTTCGCTCGTGCGTGCGCGTTTCTCCGGAAATGACCTTGCGCTCTCTCTGTGGGCCCCAAAGCAAGGCGGTTTCCCTGTTGAACACCGTGGACGCCACGGTGGAGCATCACCCGCCAAGCTTGTCGCAGCAATAGTTACTACTACAAGGCGTCCGTCCTTACTGTGTCAATCAATGTGTACAGTACACTGTACATACAGGCTGTGCCTGGATTCGAAAAGTACTGCCCAGGTACGGTAGAGAGGACTGTACTGTAGTTCAAGTGGCGTATCGCACAAGAGGAGATGCGCAATGCAGGCAGCCACCGGGGGCTCAGTGAATCGCTCACGACTCGTGAGTCACGAATGGTGGTGGCCGATTCGTCCAATACAACACCGCCCGCAGCCGTATGCCATCTCGAAATCCTAAAGAGTCCAAGCGCAAACAATGCTCGCCGACTAAGAAGTTCGCTGTGCGCATGAAGCCATTGCCCACTGGTTAATGGAGCTCCCGCCGGGTTCCGCGATGAGAAGCCTCCACATTACAGTATTACAGTACCTGTAACGGTTTCCTGGGCTCTGATGACCTCGGAGATGGGTGGGGAGGAGACTCAGTATCTTTCTTCCCGATCGCCACGTTGTGGCATGAATGGTCTTGTGGGTTCAAGCTGGACAGCACTCAGCGACTTGGGTTAAAACCGGTATCTCGGCTTGAACTGATCTAAAAAGCACCATGTGCTCCTCACGCTTCGTACTGTTCTACCTCGAAGTCTGGAGCGGAGACGACGCCTCCGAGCAGCGCAACGACACCGAGAAGGTGTGAAGATCGCATTTCCGTCGCATCCGGTCCATTTTCGCACTGTACTCTGTCCGTCGGTACTGTATCACCTTTTGGAAGGATCCTGGATTTGAGTCACCTTTTACAATTTCCCCTTTTATGAGAACTGGGACAGAATGAGCCGGTCCGCGGACAACATCTAACGACCTCAGGAACGAACACAACAACTTCTGGGTGCTCAAAGTTGATTCAGCACGTGCGACGTGAGAAACACAGAAAGTACGGAGTGTACTGTACAGAGTATGCGTCTGCCGTGGGCCTGCTGACTCTTCGACCTATTTGTACTGTACTCTGCTGTGCGGTACAGACTGTATCCACAATTGGCAAAACAGACATGAGACAGTGATGAGTCGTATGCGTCCATGTGGAACTCAACACTCATGAGAAACGCGAAAGCGTGGTGGTCCACGCCTTGCCTTTAGCAACATCCATTGTCCAAGCAGGTCACCCAGTACTATACTTGTGGGTGACCAGCTTGAAGTATAACGGTATGGCCAAGAGAGAGAGGGAAAGAGGGGGGAGTTAGCGCTCCCTCTCGAGTCTCCATCCACCGTAAACCACTTTGCAATTTGCCATCCTTCGCCCAACCAGCCAAGCCAAACAACCTCCACTCTCCTCCCAATCACCATGCAGTTCCGCTCGCTCGTTGTTGCCATCGCCGCCGTCGTCGCCGTCACGCTCGCGCCCACCACCAGCGCCATGGAGCTCGCAACCAACGCGACCGCGGCTAACTCGACGATGACCACCGCGCCGACGTCCAACTCGACGGCCAAGGCCACGACCCCGACGCCTTCCCCCTCGAAGAAGTCGGGTGCCAGCACTGCGGCCATCGCCGGTGGCGCGACCCTCTTTGCGGCCACGCTTGCGTTCACGTCGGCGTAGAGAGCTCGGCGTTGAGTGTACACACATGTCAGAGATTCATCTTGTATCCCTTGCTGATCTGAACAGCATACAGTAAAGAAAAAAATACACATATCGTGCCGAAACTTTCAGTATATTACATAGTAAAACTGAATTTACAGGAACTTTGTCTGTTGACAACAGGCTGATCGATTGTCAAGTGATAAAACAGATCCTTTCTGCTGCGGAACTTCCGCGTCGTCGCGAAAAAAAAGGACCGAGTTTCAGTGCAAAGGAAAGTTCAATGAGACACAGAACTCCATCTTAAACCTACTGAATTAAGGCGATCTACGGACATACCCGATGGATTCAACTTCAAATCCTCCCCTTTGTGCTTCTGTGTGGAAGGTCTTCGGGGCAGAGAGTGGGATCTGGATCTCCACCAATAAAGGATTAAGTGAGTGTAGCCTTTGGGGCACTTGCTGTGATCCAAGGGGTGCCCCCGGACCATTCACTTTTCTTATTTTGGCTTCACCACCAGATCTCCACCCCACGTCCACTCCACTCAGGAGGCTTCTTCGCCTGCCATGCCGTACCGTGCCGCCACGACTATCATCATACTCGCTGCTGCTGCGGCGCTTACCCCAGCTACCAGTGCTGCACAGTGTACGGACGCACAGCGGAGAGTGGCCGAATCTTTGGAAGTGGAGTCTGCAATGGACCCGGCATGCCTGCAAAACGACAGCATAGTGCCGAGCCTCGACAGGATCGACCCCAAGGTCTGGGCAAGCGCCAGTCCCTGCCGGAACATCGCCTGCGTCACGTTTTTAGCGGCCCAGGCTGCGAAGGCGCCCGACTGCGCGATCGACAGCGTCAACATGAAGTCCAGTTTCGCATCCAAGCTCGCCCTATGTGTTGACCTCGCGAGTGGCAAGCTATCGGCTGAACAGATCAAGCAACGCGTCATTAGTGTGACGGGCGACTCGGTATGAGCGAGGGCGTATCGAATCGTGTTGGGAAGCTCAAGGGCGGTGTCACTGGGGTTTACGACATTCACTTGGGTTTCTGCTTCGGCTGCGTCATAATCAATGCATGCCGCTCGCAAGCAGATTCCCCAGACAGCTTCACTAGTCATCACAGGATTCGGCAGGCGTTCGGTATCTTGCTGCCGAGCAAGACGCATAGATGAGCTGTACTGATGTCCAGATTGCTACATGTCTCGACTGGGATTGCCGTCCCATTGTGGAAGAAAGTTTCAGCGCAGAGTATTGCCCGCCTAACCATTGAGCCCACATACACATTGTACTGTATTGGGTCTTTCTTGTCGAGATGGCAGTCAGTATAAGTCACTGAGTATAGGCGTACCCAGCGAGCACTCAAGCCAAGGCCATAATGTGGCCTTACTATATTATAGTACGGTATGAGAACGACGGGCACCACTATAGAGTCCACAATACAGCACAAAGTAGTTAGTAGAACAGCACACTACAGTACTGTAGATATTCCCTACTTCAAAGAGGCCGCTGTACACTGCGCATACTGTACCTGCTCCAATGGAGCAGGTTGTACGAACTTGAAGACCCTATGAAACGCATCCACGTGCTTACACTGATGTTGTCGGTATAATAGTGACCCACTGGACGAACCAGTTGTGGTGACGCTGTCCGCCATCCAGTCGTGATAGATAGCTGAAGCGCGACATGTGCGATACCTGGATCGTACAGCATGAATAAAATGATTTACGTTAGTTTGAGATGCCAAACGGAGAACAGACGCAGCCAGCGCCCTGGCTCACCGGACGTATCTCAGTACCTTATTATTGTAATGGTTGAGTCCTTCTTGCCCGCAGGGAATAAGCCGAGCTCGAGTCGTTTCAGAGCGTGGGATAACCAGCAGGATGCTTCAGGAGCATGGAGGAGACACTCCAGGTGAAGAAACGATATGTTGTGGAACTGGAACTGTCTGCAGGGTGGAGGAGACTGAATAATTTTGGATGCGTCTAGAGGGGTCAGCCTGACTCATGATCCATATGCTCCAATCTGGGCTGGGCACAAACTTCAAGAGCGCTTCTTCCTTCCGCAGAAATCCAGTTCAGAGGGCCAAGGACAAATACGGGTTTGGAATCTTCAAGGGGTGCGAGAATCTCGACCCAGCAGGTAATGCTGGCCTGAACCCTCCCCGTGAGACCTTTGATACGCTCACAGGCTCCTTCTGACGCTCTCACGCCCAAACTCACTTTGCAATTTGCTTTCCGCCATCCCCAACGATTCCCCCCAGCCTCCTTCCACTCCACCATGCAGTTCCGCTCGATTGTTCTCGCTCTCGCCGCTGTTGTCGCCATCACTTTCACGCCCACGGCCAGTGCCATGGAGCTGGCGACGAACGCCACTGCCTCGAACTCGACTGCCACTCCGAAGCCGTTGAACGGCACGGCGACGAGCCTCCCGCCGGCTGCGTCGTCCACTGCTCCCGCCGCTTCGTCGGCCGCGTCGTCCGCTTCTCCGTCTAGCTCTCCGGCCGGAACGAGCAAGGCGCCGATGTCGTCCCCAACGCCGACGCCGACGCCCAGCAAGAAGTCTGGAGCTTCGTCCGTGGCGATTGCTGGCGGCGCGGCCCTCGCTGCGGCCACTTTCGCCACGCTTTCGTTGTAAGTTGGAGTGTAGACTGCGCCCGTCTCACTCGACCTTGGACGCATTTCATTTTTGGTTTCATAAGACTACAACTAGTTTTCTCCCTTGGGGCTCAATATACTCGTGAGGAGAAACGAATATTGATGTTGTTGCCTTTTAATATCCGTTCTACTTGTACTGTACTTCGAAGTTGCAGCGTGGGGTACGTGTGTCATGGCGCTATTATACCTCAACTCTGAATTGCATCCAAACTACTACGTAGTAGTATCTTGAACCTATGTCTGTGTGTCGTCATCTGCTGGCATGTCGCTGCACTATGAATACAGTTGAGTGGGAGAGAGTCGTCTCCGAAAATTGCATCCACGCGGTCTTGTGAGTCACAAGTTGTGACTCAGAAAGAGCTAGTGAGTCAGGTGCTGTGACAAGCCGTATTTCGTTCGATCGACACTCCATCCATTCCAGGAAGCAAAGAGTGGGGAACTTCGACCGGAGAGAGGGGGCCAAGCCCAGACTCACTTTGCAATTAGCTCTCTCCTTCACCCCTCCCCAAGTCACTTCAAGCCCCACTACTCTACCATGCAGTTCCGCTCGCTTGTTCTCGCTCTCGCCGCCGTCGTCGCCGTCACTTTCTCGCCCACGACCAGCGCTTTGGAGCTTGCGACGAACGCCACCGCCACGAACACGACAACTGCCATGCCCAAGCCCTCCAACGCCACGACGACGAGCGCCCCGGCCAGCACGACGAAGGCACCGACGACGACGCCGACGCCCTCACCTACCAAGAAATCGGGAGCGTCGAGCGTGGTGATCGCGGGCGGGGCGACCTTTGTGGCTGCGACGTTCGCGTCGCTCTCGCTGTAAGAAATACCAAGCTCATCGTGGTGCATTCACTTTTCAAGATTGATGCTCTAGAAACTAGAGATATACTAGCAACCAGAGTCAAATACACCTTAGAGTAATGCAATGACCGCGCATTTGGTTGATCCTTGATGCCGGCCGTACAACCAGACTGTATGCATAGCTCACACGCCATCTCCTGCGCGCAACAATAGAGAGGTTTAGCAAACGTGGTTATCGTGCTTATCGTTTTGCAGCTCTTTGACGATAAGCAACAATTTTATGAGCGGTTTAGCAGCTGCTTATTGCGATCCTTCCTATCGTGATTTTCCAGCATCGAGTTTGAAAGGGAGCCACAGCCCACTTTTAGCGGGAATCGACGAGTTGCGGGGGAAACACAAGAAACTGCAAGAATGGAGCTGGATGAGCTCTACGAGCTACTGTGTGTCGACGGCGCGGGCGACCTACTAGCGCAGCTCGTGAGCGTATTCTAACTTTACTTTGGAATGGAGTATATTGTGTTAGATCTAGTGAACTGCGATACGGCTCGTGAGCGTCTCCGCGATACTCCTCGGTATCCTCGCGCTCCACGTTGGTCATGCTGCCGGATGCCTGCGCCAACGAGATGGGGGAGCCTATCCGTTCATAATCGGTGTCGGAGGTCGGCATGTGCGTTTGCCGCTGCAAGATCGCGGTGGCGCTGGGAGAAGAGAGACCCGACATGCTGAGGAGTACGAGACGGTTGTGCGTACCCCCATGACTGCGCGCGCCGCCATGTGATCCTGCGCTCGAAGGCTCAACGCCTTTGCGTCGCCCCGCTTTGCACTTGGCCGATTTCGCCATCTCTCACGTTTCCGAATGAAGGATGGCGCATGGAAGGGTAACCAACCACCTTTAAGATGATACAATATAAGGGGTTTGCGATAGGATAAGCACGTGTTTATCTCTGCCGATTCCTGGGCAAATTGACGAATTTGCGTATCGTTAGCTGATCATTTTCGACAGGGTTTCTTCTAAAACCGAGCGCTAAGCACGATGCTAAACCTCTCTAATGGATCAAGAAGAGATTTTTACTCGGCGTTACGGGTCGTATAACGAACTCTGCAGCAGCGGTTGGAACGTTCATCATCATCGCATAGCCATACTGGGAAAGCCAGTGCTCTCGGGCTCACGTTGCTCAGTTCCGACCTAACGTTACTCGTAATTCTGTACACTAGGATACTTCGGGGTGATAGATGTGGGTGGCATGAGACTACACACAGAAAGTCTGCTAAACGGTGGTTCAGTGGCCACCCCGGAGACTGCAAGAAAGGAGGCCAACGTTCAGTGGCATTGTTTTTATTTGTCTTTATGCTGTGAATCCCCGGTTGCTTCAGTTATATTCCCAGGTCCGCCGTCTCGCGGACAAACTAGCAGTGCACCGCTGGACCCACCACGTGCGCGCGTACAACAAAATGGCCGGCTCGCTGGCCAACCTAGCGATGGATACGAGAGCCAGCTCGCAGGTTCTCCATCCGTCGGCACGCTCTGGGCATGGCTCGCTGCATTCCCTTCTGAGCAACGACCTTCGCCCGTGGCTGATCGACACTGTCGACCGCCGCGCTGGCATTCCCTTTCTTTCTTAGGGCGCTTGCCCCCTCTGAAGCTACTAGGTAATTGCGCATAATAGACTTCAGATTCATCATCATCATCTTTATGCTGTTTTCTTTATCTGAACAAAAAATGTGACATGTGTGGGGCGTCTGTGACGCGCGCACTGCCTACTCCTGCGCTCCTTACGCCAACGAGAGCGAAGCGAACGTCACAGCAACGAGTGTCGCTCCGCCAGCGATCGCCACGCTCGACGCTCCCGACTTCTTCTTGCTAGGCGTCGGTGTCGGGGTTGACGTTGGGGCCTTGGTCGTGGTCGATGGGGCTGTCGTTGGGGCGGCAGTTGTCGTGGCTGGCGCAGCGGAGGTCGCAGCCGGTGGGATGCTCGTCACGGTAATGGTCGAGTTCGAGGGCGTGGGGCTGACGATAGTCGTGTTCGTCGCTGTGCCGTTGGTTGCGAGCTCCATGGCACTGGCTGTGGGCGTGAAGGTGACGGCGACGACGGCCGCGAGAGCGAGAACAAGCGAGCGGAACTGCATGGTAGAGAAGTGGGGCTTGAGGTGACTTGGAGGGTGGTCGAAGTAGAGAGCAAATAGCTAAGTGAGACTGAGCTTGATTCCTGCGCTGGGTTGGACGCTGCCTCCAACTTTGCTGGTTCAGTGTGAGCTTCATCCCCTATGCTGTCCCCCACAGGGTGACGAGAGTGCGGCTTCAATGGTATGCTGGGTTCTTCAAGCAGCCCATGAGGCTGCTTGTCACAGCACGAGGCTCCGACGAATGCTTGTTTTGTGACATGATGCTTTAATAGGAAACCACGCCAGGAGACGCTCACCAATGCCAGCGAGAAAGCACCTGGGTGTATTGTTTCAGCATTGTGGATTCTGGGTGTGGTATTTGGATGAGTCTGCGACACTCGGTCAGTTCCCCATGAAGACCCACAGGTGCGTGCCTACATCGGTGGGTGTAGTCAGTCTTCAGTCCATCGCATCACCCCAGCTGTCGACTTGCAGAACTAATTAGGTGATGATACGGACACCACGCAGAGAACATGGAGTTTCAGTAGTTATAGTTTGTAGCGCCTCTAAGCACCGTCTTGATATATTGGCCGTGACAGTTTATATTCTTTAGAATCAATATTCACAGTTAACTCACCATCATATGATTCTTATATTTATGCTATATAAGAGGTTAAAATAAGTGATTCGGTGCTTAGAGGCGCTACAAACTGCTCTAGAAATTTCAAGGATTAATATCCTGAACTGGGATAACCCCTGGATCTTGATGCGCAAACATTGTGTCATCACAGTTCTAGCCATCTGTCGTTGCTCGGCGTTGTGAGCGACCTACTGTATCTGCAGTCTGCGGCCTCAATGCCTCCTTTAGCTTCGGGCTTCGTAGCTTAGATATACGAGATCATCCGTCGTACCGTAGTATTAATACCACTACGGCACATGGTAGCTTTGGCTGTCCAGCAGCTTCGACAGATTGCACTTTACCCACAGGCTGAATTCACGCTGTCAATGGGTACCCGTTGTCTTTCGAGCTGGCTAGCAGAGTCTTGAAGTTCTGGTCTATACTGTAGTAGTGCGCAGTCTGCTGGAGACTATGCCTTCCAAAAGGTCCCTTCTTCGACGCCAAGAGTAGCACACAAATGCGGTACAGTACCGGAGCACGGGTCTTTGTGCTGTGACACGGATACTAGTATAGTCATCAATCGCCGCAGTCACCAATTGCCGATGAGACTATTCGACAAATGACAGTACGGTACTTGATACGTCCATGGGCTATTGGATTGACTCATGCAAGTTGCATGACTGACGGTCAGGCCAACGAAATCCTGTTGGGACAGTTCAGAAGCCCTTTCTTTGGAGGAATCCACACACTTTATTAGCGGGCCTCTACGATCATGCACTATGCGTGCCACGAGCAAGACTAACTTATCTCGACTAGGGGAGTTGAGTGTACGTTTGGGTGATTCACGTCCCCTAAGAGAGTAAGAGAGTTGATCGCGACTAGGCTGATCAACAGGGAGAGAGCTTCACCAAGTGCTGGACCGAACTCTAGGAGCGACTTGCATTTTATCCTCATCGTCCGCACTCAGTGGGCATCTATTTCTACTATGTTGTACTACAGTCAGCAGGGGAACGGTCCTCACTTGGCCGAGCAGTATCCTGTATTCCTGGTAACGTGTCAGTTTCCAGTACGGTACTTCGAAGTAGGAGAATAATGACATATACGGAGATTTCTAAGCACTATTTTTCGTAATAGATCTTTTTTATGAAGGTTTCGAACAGAAAATATGCAAGAAGAGAGAATATCTGCGACGTGAGACATCTGCGACGCGCGCACAGTACCCATCCCGTCTCTCTTACAACACGAGCGACGCAAAAGTGACCGCAACAATGCTCACTCCGCCAGCCGTCGCCACACTGGTGGCAGCAGACTTCTTCTTGCTTGGAGTGGGCGTGGGCGTGGGCGTGGTAGCATTCGTCGTGGTCGCGTTGGTGGCGAGCGCTCGCAAGCCGCCATGCTCAGTGGCGGTGACCGTGGGGGTCAAGGTAATGGCGACGACAGCGGCGGTGGCGATG
>JAADVZ010000350.1:0-29522 GCA_023335925.1 Pythium phragmitis
CCCCCCCCCCCCCCCCCCCCCCCCCCCCCCCCCCCCCCCCCCCCCCCCCCCCCCCCCCCCCCCCCCCCCCCCCCCCCCCCCCCCCCCCCCCCCCCCCCCCTCTTCTAGTGGTGGAAGAGACGCAGGTTCGAGAACGCCATGGTGATGCCGTACTCGTCGCAGGCGCCCACAACGTCGGCGTCGCGCGTGCTGCCGCCGGGCTGCGTGATGAACTTGACGCCGAGCTTGGACGCGTGGTCAATCGAGTCGCGGAACGGGAAGAAGGCATCGCTCGCGAGCGACACGTCCGAGAGCGTCTGGAGGAACGCGTCCTTTTCGGCGGCCGTGAGCGGCTCGGGGGGCACGTCAAACTGCGCGTTGAAGGTCGCGAGTTCGGCGGGCGCCATGTCGCCTTCAATGTACCGCACGCGGGCGTTCACGCGCTCCTGTCGCTTGACCGAGCTCTTGAAGGCCAGGCCCTGGACCTTCGGGTGCTGGCGCAGGTGCCAGATCGCGACCTTGCGGCCCGCGAGCTTGATGCAGTCGACGCGCGACTGTTGGCCGGCGCCGACGCCGATCATCTGACCGTCCTTGGCATAGCCGACCGAGTTGGACTGCGTGTACTTGAGCGTGATGGCCGCGAGCGTGAGGTCGCGCTTCTTGGCGGCGTCCAACGCGCCGGCGCCCGTGGTCTTGACGTCGGCGAGGTGCGACTCGTTAAACACGACGTCGTTGCGCTTCTGCGCAAACGTAATGCCCGCGACTTCGCGGTACTCGACGTCGGGCAGCTGAAACGCCGCGTCGGCCTCGAGCACGATGAAGCCGCCGTTCTTCTTGGCCTTGAGGATCTCGAGTGCGGCCGGCTCGTACCCGGGGGCAATGATCCCGTCGCTGACTTCGCGCTTGAGGATCTTGGCCGTGGCCTCGTCGACGATGTCACTCACGGCCACGAAATCGCCAAACGACGAGAGCGGATCGGCGTTGCGCGCGCGCAGGTACGCGAGCGAGAGCGGCGTGAGCGCCACGTTGCCGACTTCGTACGCCTGGTGGAGCGACGCGTCGAGGTCGACGGCCACGGCCGCGCCGGCGGGCGACACGTGCTTGAACGACGCGGCCGCCGGGAGGTTGAGCGAGAGGCGCAGCTCGCGCACGAGCTGGTAGGCGTTGGCGGCGTCGAGCAAGTTGATGTAGCCGGGCGTGCCGTTGAGCACCTTGAAGGGCAGCGAGGCGCCCGAGAGACTGAGGATGGACGCGGGCTTTTGGTGCGGGTTGCAGCCGTACTTGAGCGTGAGCTCGGGCTTGTAGACGCGCGTGACGGCGGGCGCGGCCTGGCCGAGCTGGCCGTTGATCCAGCCCGAGATGGCCGAGTCGTACGACGCCGACAGCGCAAACGCCGCGGCCGCGCACTGGCGGCGAAACTCGATAGTCGTCTGAAAGGCGTTGCTCTCGAGCTCGCGAATGAGCGTCGAGTACTGCGCGGGTGACGTCATGATGACGACCGACTTGTGGTTCTTGGCCGACGAGCGCAGCATGGACGGACCGCCAATGTCAATGTTCTCAATGCACGTGTCAAAGTCGCCGCCCGAGGCCACGGCGGCCTCGAACGCGTACAGGTTGAGCACGACGAGGTCAATGTTGGCGATGCCGTTGGCCGCCATGTCGCTCTCGTGCTGCGCGTTGCCGCGCACGCCCAGCAGCCCGCCGTGGATCTTCGGGTGCAGCGTCTTGACGCGGCCGTCCATGATCTCGGGCGAGCCGGTGTAGGTCGAGACGTCGATGACCGGGAGGTCGGCATCGCGCAGCGCCTTGGCCGTGCCGCCGGTCGAGAGCAGCTCGACGCCGTGCTGCGAGAGGAACTTGGCTAGGTCGACGACGCCCGTCTTGTCCGACACGGAGAGCAGCGCGCGGCGGATGGGCACGAGCGACGTTGTGGCGCCGGCGCTCGAGACTGCGTGGAGAATGTGGCTCATGGTGAGAGAGCGATGAAGGAGAGGAGACGTGCGCGGAGACCGGTGGAAGCGACTGTGGCGACGGACGGACTGAAGCGGTGGTGCCGAACGGATCGCGTCGAGGAGCTCTTCATGGGTTCCGAGGAGGCAGACCCACGCGGGTTGGAACCCGTCTATATTTTAGCCAATTGTGTTTCGAGTAATAGATTATTTCAAGCAATCAGTGGTGTGCATTTTGCGGTGCTTGAAACAGCTGTCGGGAGAGCGAGAGACAGGCCATGGACGTCTGTCAACCAGACGTCATACTGCAATGTCCTGCACTGTACGATCTCAATGGAACGATATTGATTGGTCAAAATACAATCTGATGTTGAAGGACAAACACTCTCGAATCTGGATCCGTGATGTTGGTTTGCCTAGTGGGCCATGAGGTGCACGGCGTCGTTCACGAGTGTAGTCGTCGTGTGGAGCGCAACGTCAATGAGCTTGCGGAACTTGGTGGCGGCGTCGTCATCCGACAGCTCGAGCATGAGCGTGCTGTGAACCCACTGGATATCGTCTTCACACGTGAGTTCCGGTGTGCCGCACGTAAGCGCTAGCACGAGCAGCGTGATGAGCAAGTTTGAGTTTGTGCGCAAGACCTGAAAGGCCCGGCAAGCCGTTTCCTCGAACTTGGCGTAGTTGCCGCTGCCGTCTGCGTCAATGACGTGGCGCATCGCCGGCGTGAACACGAACGGCGCCTTCTCCCGCTTGATCCCAAACTTGGATTTGAAGTTGCCGAGGAAGTGGCCAAAGTCAATGTGGAAAAACTTGCCCGAGCGCTGGAGCATGATATTGTCGTTGTGGCGATCGCCGATGCCCAGCACGTACGTCGCAACGCAATAGCCAGCGCACGAGCGAAGGAAAGTCTCGGTTGCGTCATTGTCGCGAGTGAGACTCTTTTGGGGGCTTCCCTTGAACAGCCTTGACGGAGAGAGACATCCTTTTGGCGTCACCCTGTCAGCCGCAGGCGTTCCATCCTCCGCCGCACCACTTGACTTGGAGGCAGGCCGCTGGGTTGGTGAGCCCGTTGGGCTCGACGTTCCACTCGTGGGCGATGGGCACGACAGGTCTGACGTGTCTTCGGCATTTGGTCCTGGTGCGGACTCGAGCACACCCGCTGAGTGACGGTGGTCAATGCACGCACCATTCTCGTCGGCAAACAACCACTCGGAGAGGACGTGGTTTCCGACCAAAGCGTCTTTTGCCGATTTGAATTTCCGTGCCAGTTTCGTCATCGAACCTTGGTGGCGATCGTAGATAATGGACGCTAGCGTCGACGAGTCACCGACCACCTCAATGAGACCAATCTCATGCCCCGTGGAGATACACGCATAAGGTGACAGGCACAGGTCAAGCCCTGATTCTCGCCAGAGGTCATCCATCACACGTAGAATTTGGAGCACGAGCTGGTCTTGACGCAAATCGTCTCCCGACTTGAAGATCACGAACGGGTTTCCATGCTGGGCCTTGGCGCTTTCCAGTTGCAGAAACAGCGGACGCTTCTTGGACTCCATGACACGGCATGGCTCGACGATGATCCCATTACAATACTCTCGTGGGTGCAACGGTAGCTGGAACGTCTCTGGCAACACGGCTGCGCGGAGCAGTTCATGCAATCTCGCTCGACGAGCGACTGGCGTCCGCTCCTTCTTGACTACGACTGCAATTTCGTCCAGCTTTTTCATCACGAACACGGACTGGCGAATCTCGAGCTTGTAACTTCCACATAGTTCCATGTACTCGCCCAGAATCAACCCGAACCGCTCAGAGGTCTGGTCGATGTGGACTTCAGCCTTGAGGAACCAATACAAGGAGTACCCAATCTCCGCGGGATTCTGAAGTGCTCGCATAATGAGAAACCGAGCAAGCGCTGAGTCGTGGTAGCGTTCATTCTTGAGCGCCTGCACGAGCTGGAGCATGTAGAGACGGAGTCGGTGATCGGGCAGCGAATGCATACAACGAACGGCATAGGCACGAATTTTCGGGTCAGCAAACATGGGGCTCAGAAGCTGGAGCGCCTGCAAGTACGTTGGTTGGCGCCACAAGATGAGCATTCGGTACGCCTCCATCACCTGGTCACGTTTTCCCCAGTCGACGGAAAGAAGAAATGCTGGAAGCAGCGCCGAATCCTCGGACAGAGAGTGACGGCAGTCCCAAACGAACGCCCGGTCATCTGAAGAGAGTTGCGCGAGTGGATCCCTCCGCAAGCGGCTCAAAAGCTTTTGCTGCTCGGCTTGATACGAGTCGACGCCGACTTGGTCACGCTGGACGATTTTACTTGCTCTTTTGTTCCCAAAGATGGATGCGCGATACGTGATACTTCGTTTCGGCTTGAGTGGCAGGCTGGAAAATGAGAAGCCTTGCCCGGCGCCTGAGCATTCCAATGAGATACTGAGCGAGCCGACAATGTTTTTCTTGTTCGTCCGCTGCGGTTTCGCGCAGTTTTCAATGTCGAGCGCAGTTATACACGCAGCGAGGGAGTTCGAGACGTCGAGATCCACAGTGCCCACTCGCAGTCCGTGGCCAAAGTCGAAGATGTGGATTCCGCTCCACGCTACGAGACTCTTTTTCGCGTAGAGTTGAACCAGGATGTGGGAACCATGGGGAATATCACCGAGAGAAACCCCAAATTCCACTGAAGAGTCGAACACAAACGTTTGTGTGGCCGATTTCACTCTCGTCGGAGACTGGGGTCGGACGCGGACTTTGTTGGATATGAGCGGCACTTTGCCGTGGCAGATGCTGACGACTGCGAGAGTGGCCGATGCCTCTTCACGATTCAACGTGAGCTGATTCAAAGTGAGCGAGAACTTCTGATCTTCGTCGGAGATGTCGGGCGCTGGGAAGACTTCGGTTAATTGCGCTGGCTGGTTCACACCCGTCCCCTTCTTTAGAGCAATCGCGAAAAAGTCCTGATAGTGGAAATAGAGATACCGACCGAGCTCTTGCGTCGCGACTTCAAGAATCTGCATGTCGTTCTCGCTCGCTGTCGCAGCAAGTTTCGATGGTGATGCAGCACCCGTCATCGCCGTGGAATTATCCATCACCACCTCCAGCACCGCCACAATCGGGGACGCTTCACCACAATTGGGAGACTGCATCGGATCAAACTCGAACATTGGTGTTGCGATCACTCGATCCGTGGGCTTATAGAGCTCCTTGAGAACTTTTACGTCTGCTGTTCCGCCTTCAAGATACGGCGCCATAGCTGGCGTGTATACTCCCTCGCGCTTTGCAAGCACTTTCTGCGCGATACTCCGCTCGAGCTCGAGGCTGCCCTGAGACAATTGGTCATCAGAGAACTGAGAGTCAACCAAAACCACGCGTTAGTGTTTCTCGACCGTCCCAAATATCAAAAAGCCCGAGTCGCACCTTCACCACAAGCTTATTCGACTCGTGGTCAACGATGAACATCCTTACGCGGCGTGCCTTGAACACTCCCATCAGCGTCAGCTTCATGTACTCCAGTGTGTGGTCCAACTCATTTTCCGGAGAGAAATGCACGAGAAAGTCTTTGCTGAACTGTTTCACTGAATTCGTCGCGAATCCCTTGGGGGCGACTGGTGAGAATGCCTGGCTTGTCGCGGCCGGTCGCTGCGTCGCAAGCGTGTACTGTAGCGCCCAGTGCTTGAAGCTCGCCGCCTCGGCAGCCTCCAAGCCGACGTCGCAGTTCTCGGTCTCAATCTCGCACACGACCGACTCGCTAACGGATCCAATTACGTTCATTTGCAGCGTCAAATACTCCACAGGCTCCAAGGCGACCACGTTGAGGCTGGAGAGTTGGTGGCTCGCGAAATAGTCGCCGACGCTGAGCTTAAACTTGGGTGATAGATTCGCCTGTTGGACGGCACGGGCGTTGTCGACCTTGGTGCTTGCAATCACCAAGGTGCCGCTGCACACAATGAAGAACTTTTTGTCGTCGAGCTTTTCGGCAGGAAGCAACGCGACGGTTTCGCCGGGGCGAAGTTGGACGCGCTCGCTTGCATCCACGAGCGTCTGGATCTGGCTCGACGAGAACGAGTTGAAGTACGGGACACTGCATATCAACGACAGCGGCTGCAGGTACAGTTCAGACGGCACCAAGCATGAATATGAGAGTGGACCCGTATAACATTGGGATATTTTTTATGTATCAACGCACCGAGATGGTGTGCTGACGCAGTTCGATCTCGTTCTTGTTGCGGTCGTTGACCTGCATGTTCATGCCCTTCATGAACATGAGCTGACGGAACGCGAGCTTCCATCGGTTCTCCTTGGCCTCAACAGGTGGCGCCGGAGGTGGAACAACGACATCGGCCGACGTTGCCGAAGGTTCAGCGGCAGCGCGAGTCTCTTCCTCCCCTCCTGGAAGCGCATCCCTTTGCTCCACAAACTTGGTTCGTGGCGGCGGAGGCGGAAGTGCTGCGAAAGCTTCCATTCTGCACGGCAGTCGTTGTTTCTGCGTAAGCACAGACTGCAAACCGACGGCAAATGTCGAGTGGTCTCGTTCGGTTTCGCCCGGAGCTTACCGAGGCCATCAGCGACGCAAAAATACCCCCGAAACAGCACCCCTTTTCTATTCAAGGGGGGCATGCTGACGCGCCATGATGCCGCGGATACAGCGTCTTCCATGACCCTCCGCTTAGCACCGCCGCCACCATCTCTCCCGTGAGTTTCCCTTGTTTCACTTGAGCGGGAAACCCGCCGTATTCAAGTGTATTCCACCAATCTGTTTAGTCCGTCATGGTACTTCAACGCGAATCCGTACTTTAGCGAGCATCTTCGGTAGAAACGTCTTTCACTTCGACGTCATGTCTGCTGCGTCAAGTGTCGGCCGCTTCTCCGTCTGTCAGTCGAAGTCTGGATCCGGATGGGCACAAGTGCCCCTGGCCGCTCCTGATATTGAGACCGCCTGTGGACGCGCGCAATATCCAGCAGCTCCCCCATGGGCTTCCCTACAGCCTTTGTGAGCCTCGGCATCGACGCGCGCACGGGCAAGTCGTATGGGCTCTGTTCGGGCAAGGTACGACATCACGATCTTTCTTTTCTTGCGAAGAGAAAAGCGAAGAGATACAGACTGACGAATGGCTCCCACCTCAAGTCGCTGCTCTCGTTTGCGATCATCGCGTTGATCGCACTGAGCATGGCGACAGAGCGACTCATGTTCAAGACCATGGTCGACCGCATGGACTCGTACCGGTACGGAAAGCGTCTCCTCACCAGGGGCGACATTGTCATACTAATCCCATGCTCCCCCCCACGCGCAGCTATTTTCTCTGCCAGCTCATGACGTTCCTATACATCCCACCGCTGTTTTGCATCGTCGGCTACAAGTCCACACAGGAAGTGCGTGCAATGGGAGTGCTGGCAGTGGTGTGGACTGCGCGGAAGAACTCACGATTGATTGACCTCCAACGACAGGAGTTTATCGAAGAAGAAGTGACCGAGTTCTCGAAGCTCCACTTCTTCGCCATGGGCATGCTCGATCTGCTGCACGTACGTGCAGTGGTTTCTCTCAATTCGGACGTTGCATTCGGTTGACGCTTTGATGTGTTGATGTGCCCAGGCCATGCTGTTGTTTATTGCCGGAGGGATGACCGAGCCGATGCAAACGCTTCTCTTCCTGCAAGCGTCCATACCCGTCACGGCGCTTCTTTCGGCAATCTTTTTCCGCACTCGGTACGGCAACGCAACCACCACTGCATTCGCCAAGGCACTAATGTGTGCACTACAGATACTCCAAGAAACAGATCCTGGGCAATCTCATCATGACGGCGGGTATCGTTATGGCGTTTTTGCCCACGCTGGAAGAGTACGTCGCTTTTATTTTACAATCCCTCCTCCACCGCTGTCTAGTGACGCTTTCGCTTGGTGCGTAATGGTGTCAGCTTCGACTCGGATGATCTCGAAGACCGCGAAGTTGCGTGGAATTCGTACGTGACTGCTCCCCATTTACCACTGTTTTGCATACGGACTGACGTGGTGACTTGCTGCAGACTCTTCTACCTGTTCGCGGCTGTCCCTGGCTCGCTCTCGATGCTCTACAAGGAGCGCGCGATCCGCGACCAGCCCATGGACATGGTCTACCTCAACGCCTGGGTGTCCGTGTACCAGTTTATCGGCGGGCTCATGCTCGCGCCCTTCGTGTTTGACGTCGAGGTCTTGCATCTCGACCAGAAAATGAGTGGGCTCGAGTGTCTCATCAACGGCAAAAGCGAAGTCGGGAGCGACCGCTGCCAGGTCCGTATTTCCATCCCTGCTGACTGCGGCGTGCTCTCACTGACGATATATCCTTGTTCACAACGTGCAGTTTGGCCTGCTGATACTTTTCGCCTTTGTCCTCTCGAACGTGCTGCTCAACGTGCTCATGGTGCGGCTGATACGGATGACCAATGTCGCGGTGTTGAACGGCACGACGCTGCTGGGGTTCGTGGCCTCGTTTGTCTTTCTCGCGTGGTACGAGCTGGATCCAGACAGCTTTGGTGTCCACACCCTGAAAGCCTGGTTCTCCGACACGTCACTCGTGCTCGACTTCGTCGCGTTCGTGGCGCTGTTTGTGGGCAAGTTCCTCTATCAGTGGGACCCCGATCCGGACACGGAGGCCACCACGACGTCTGCGGACGACAAAGAGGCCATGTCGCTACTCACCGAAGACGACTATGGACTGCGGTACACTTAGGATTAGTGCGTGTTGACGAAGAAGCGTGTGACAAGCTGAAGAGGGAAATTTTTGGGAACTGAAAAAGAATCAAGTGTGAATTTCAGGAAAACGGCCTCGTGGACCCGAAAGGTCACGAGTTGCAGTCGGTCCCACGTAGAATGTGCCACTCGTCTCTCAGCAACGCTAGCAGCACCACTCTAACGGCTCAAGCACTGATAGCATTTAACGATCCTTAGGCGGAACAATGTCGGTCTCGTCCAAGCAGACGGCAGCGCGGCTCGCCAAGGTCAAGAAGCCGCTGTCCGAGATGCACCAGTTACAACGCGCCGTGAAAGAACTGCAGCGCGAGGCCGCCGATCAACTCGTGCTCGAAGTCGAGTCGCAGGCGACGTTTGAATTTCTCACGTCGCAGATCAAGGCCCTCAAAGGTGCGTTCGATACGCTCTCGGACGTGCTCATGAACGAGATCGACAGTCTCCGCAAGGACACGCAGCGCAAGCTCAGCGACATGGAGGCGGAAGTCACGAGGCAGACCGAGATGCACAAGGCGACCCACACCGAGGTGCTGCAGCTCAAGCGAACGATGGAGATCTGGTCGCTGAAAGAGCGCGACTGGGCCAAGGACAATGAGATCTTGAAGGCTTCCCACAGCCACAACATTGAGTGGATGCAGCAGCTCCAGCGGGACGTCATGGACATCAAAGACAAGATGCACGAGTTCAAGAGCGACGTGTCGTACCGCATCACGGACCTCTGTGAAGAGACCAACAACCTGCGAGTCCACTGGCAGAAGCAGAGCGATGACGTCGTGGAGCAGCTCCAGGAGTTTGACGCTACGGCGCAAAAGCAGGCCGCCGAGTCACGTGCACAGTCACAGCAGCGAGCAGACGATCTAGAGATCATGGAGCAGGCCTTGTCCACCGTCCAGAAACAGCAGCTTCAAGTCCGCGCCAACCTCGAGGACCACGTTCAGGCCATGGCATCGCAAACGGCACTTGTGCTCAAGAAACTCGAGTTCTTGGAGTCTCAAACCGGGGTCCACAAGAGCGCGATTGAACAGGCCAAGCAAAAGAGCGCGTCCATGGAGAAGGAACAGCGGCGGCGCATGGAAAACATCAGCAAAATGTTCACGGTACGAAAACGAACGGTCGCTGAGAAGGCAGAACCCAACGCAGTCGTGTCCGCTATTGACAACGCTCCTGGTCTTTTGTTTCTTCTGACGTCAGGTGTTTGCCGAGACTTTAAACATCGCGCCCAGCACGCTTCCAGGCCACGTAGGTCGCATCGCCTAGACACTGTAGTCTCCGTAATAGTAGTATTTAGCACAAAACACCCCCTTCGCGTGTTGTAATCTGTATTGGCTTGAGTTAGTCCCTGGCGTCTTGTCGCTGCCGCGTCTAGTGGGCGGCGTTGACGTTCATCTCGAGCGAGATCTCCTGGACGGCCTTGATGAACGTGTTGACGTGGGCCGGGTCCATGTCGGGGAAGCAGCCGTGGCCAAAGTTGGCCACGTAGCGGTGCGTACCAAACGACTTGAGCATCTTCTTGACCTGCGTGCGAATGATCTCGGGCGACGCGTAGATGGCGCTCGAGTCGAAGTTGCCCTGGAGCGAGACGCGGTCGCCCACGAGCTTGCGCACTTCGCTCGGGTCGGTCTGCCAGTCGAGGCCCAGGCAATCGTACTGCGTGTGCGAGAGCTTCTCGTACGCGTACGGAGTGCCCTTGGAGAAGCACACAATGGGCGTCGACGGCGTCGCGTCCTTGACGCGCGCAGCGATCTGCTCCAAGTACGGAAAGCAGAATTCGTAGAAGTGCTCCTGCGTGAGTACTTCGGCGGCGACCGACTCGAAGACCTGAAGCGCCTGCGCGCCGGCGCGCTGCTGCGCCACGAGGAAGTTGACGCACACGTCCGTGATGGCCTGCAGAATGTTGTGCGAGGCCTTGGGGTGTTCGTACAAGAACGTCTTGAGCTTGGCCTTGGTGCGCGATCCGCCGCCCTCAATCATGTAACACAGCAGCGTCATGGGACCACCAACAAAGCCGATCACGGGCACTTCGCCGTTGATCTTTTGGCGCGCCAAGTTGAGCGCGTCCATGACGTAGCCGAGCTTCTTCTCCACGTCCGGGTTCAAGTCGAGCTTGTCGATATCGCTCGGCTCGCTAATGGGCGACGGGAGCACGGGACCAACGCCAGGGGCCATGATCACATCCATGCCCATGGCTTGCGGGATCACGAGGATGTCCGAGAAGATGATGACGGCGTCCATGTGGTAGCGGCGCAGCGGCTGCAGACTGACTTCGACCGCGAGCTCCGGCACTTCACACATCTGCAGCACGGGAAGAAGGTCGTCAGATCTAACAGCTACCGAATCGAAGCGACGAGGGTGCTGTGCCGTACCGTGAAGAAGTTGTAGCCGGCGTTGCGCAGCGCACGAAACTCGGGCAAGTGACTGCAGCACCAGATACGATCCTCCTTGTCAGCAAGCCATCCTATCTACCGCGTGGACAAGTTCCCTCCTCACCGTCCGGCCTGGCGCATGCACCACACGGGCACGCGCTCGGTCTTTTCGCCCTTGAGCGCGCGCAGCAGCAGATCGTTCTTGAGCTTGGGCATCTTGTCGAGCGGGACGCGCTTGAGCGGGATGCGCCGCGTGGTCGGGAACGGCAGCGCCTTTTGCTGCGCGTCCTTGCGCGCGACAATGTAGCGGATCGCGGCGAGCGCGGCGGCCACGACGGCCAGCGACTGCACGGCGGAGGCTGGTTCGGACGCCATGACGAATGGAGAAATGAAGGGCGAGGCCACGTGTGCCCAGCGTTCAGATCGGGGAGCCTTCGGTTTGCAGCGAGAGGATATCGCAGTCCCGGCTTTGTCGAGAGCTTTTCACACTCACAGCTGGAGCTGACGATGCCACATGGGGAGGGAGAGGCGGTGCAATTCATTTTATCCATCAAATTGAATTGAAGAGACTAATCCACATACTAGTCTAACCTGGTAGACTAATCAATAGGCCTAACCTAGCCTAATTAAAATGCGAACCAAGCAAAGCGCTCAGTCGGAAAGATGGCAGGCGGCGGTCGCAAGCGGAATCGATGGGACTCGGATTCGGACGATGACGAGGACAAGCAGCGGCGAGAGCGGCGCTCGAAGAGTGACGCGGTCAATAGCGGCCGTAGAGGTGGTGATGGCGAACGCGTATTGCCAGCGCAGCGCGACGCGTCGAGCGACGACGACGAGCGACACGCGCCGGAGCGACCGCTGGTGCACAATTTCTACCTACTCGGGTGCCGCAGTGTCGACAACTATGCGCGCATCGGCAAGATTGACGAGGGCACGTACGGTGTCGTGTCCAAGGCACGAGACAAAGTCACGGGCGACATTGTCGCTCTCAAGCAGGTCAAGATGAGCCAGGAGGTGTGCCACGAAGGCTTCCCCGTGACGGCGCTGCGCGAGACCAACGTGCTGCTCGCGTTGGACCACCCAAACATCGTCAAAGTGCGCGAGATGGTGGTCGGATCGACGCCCGATAAGATCTTCATGGTCATGGACTATGCCGAGAACGACCTCAAGGCCGTCATGGAGACCAAGATGAAGCAGCCGTTTCTGCAGTCCGAGGTCAAGTGCCTCGTCAAATCGCTGCTCAGCGCCGTCGCGTACATGCACGAGCGGTGGTACATCCACCGTGACCTCAAGACGAGCAACTTGCTGTACGACAGCAAGGGCGTGCTCAAGGTCTGCGACTTTGGACTCGCGCGCAAGTACGGTTCGCCCATTCGCAGCTACACGCAGCTCGTCGTGACACTTTGGTACAGAGCACCAGAGCTGCTGCTGGGCGCGACCGAGTACTCGACTGCCGTGGATATGTGGTCCGTGGGCTGCATTTTCGCCGAGATCATTCTCATGAAGCCACTCTTCCCGGGTCGTGGGGAAATCGATCAAATGGACCAGATCTTCAAGTTGCTGGGATGCCCGAGCGACGAGTCCTGGCCCGGGTTCCTGGAACTGCCAGCGGCGCAGAATATGCGCTGGAAGTGGCCCAAGGGAAACCGCCTTCGAGACAAGTTTCCCATGGCGGCGGCATTCTCTGGGAATGGCTGCTCGCTCTCGAACGCCGGGTTCGACCTGCTGAGCAGGCTCTTGGCGTTCGACCCGAGGCGACGCATCTCGGCCAAGGACGCCCTCAAGCACGCGTATTTCAAGGAGTCGCCACCACCCAAAGCACAGGAAATGATGCCCACGTTCCCGTCATCCTCGTGAAACGATGAAACTTATACACTGTTTTCGTCACAACCAAAAAACTGGTGTCCTTGTTTGTTTACACCTGACCCAAGAGGGACCCGCCCTCTGCGAGCGACTTGACGTACGCTTCATCCTCAAAGCGGCTCGGAAGGAACCCGTCAGCATACTTGGCCAACTTTGGATTCTCTGGCTTTTGGCCCATGACGTGAGAGGCCAGAAGCTGCCCGGAAGCACCACTGGACCTGGGAGATGCCAAACAATACGAGGTCAGTTGCTGAGATTCGTATCTGCAGGAAATGAGATATATCTCACATTAAGCCAACGCCCGACATGGCCGACTGAAGGAACACGCCCTTGACAGTGCTCGGCGCGGGGCCAATCATCGGCATGTTGTCCATCGTCTTGCAATAGTAACCACCATTGACCTGCAAGCAAAGCGGATCCCATCAGCTACCAGGCAAAGCAGAACAATGGGAGTCTCCACGCACCGTCATCGAGTCGCGCACTTGCGGGTCGGTCAAGTATGGCTTCATTTGTGGGAAGAGCCGCGTCAAGGCTCGCAAACATGTCTCTGGGTAACTGTAGGAGCGTGCGAATGAGCCAGTCAGTCTTGAGCTGAGCGCTGTAATTAGGGAGACGTACTATTTGTCGAGCACATCCTCCACTGGGTAGTGCGCCTCCATCGGGTGCGTATCGTACGTCCACACTGACATCATCTTGTTGGTCAAGTACGGACGCACATGGACGCCTACACGATAACCACATAGGGATCAGTATCATAGTCTCACTACGAAATGACGATCCATTCGCCTCGTACCGGATGGAAACTCTTCCAACATGCGCGTGGCTCCCGGATCGGCCTTAATGGCCGCTCGCTCCTCATCCGTGAACTAATCGCCACAAAACGTAAGCAACCCGTCGTAATATTAGCAATACCAAACGGCAACAAAAAGAAAACGTACCTCGAGGTGCCCAACATGGTCCGAATCGAAAGTTAGCGGCGTGGTCGGCGTCATGACTTGGAGCGGGTCGTCCATGACGGCGCGCATGTGCAATTCGTTGATGATCGGCACGTCAAAGCTGCTGAGATTGCGTTTCTTGAGCACGTCGAGCGTCTCTTCAAAGAGCGGGCCCGTCGCAAACACGACGTTCGGGGTCGAAATGTGCAACGTCTCGCCGCTCGCCGTGGCGACTTGCAGTCCGCTGATGCTGCCACCGAGCGCGAAAATGTCCGTCACCTTTCCACGCAAAACCTGCGCCTGCGGGCAGTACTCGGTGGCCTTGGTCAGCTCGTAGCTTCCCTACAATGAGGCAGTCGAGTCAAAGATAAGTGATATCTCAGCAGACCAGTATGGGGACCGTCACGCACCAGCTTGAATGGGTTCATCGACCCACAGCGGCGCACGTGGAGCGCTGCAATCGCCTGCGAATCCTTGAGCGACGGAAACACGCGCTTGATATTGTCGATGCCGACCAGCAAGTCGCTTCCATCTAGGTCGTGCTCGATTTGCGTCGGTGGCATGCGGTAACCGCTCAGGCCGCTCCGCTCGTCGTGGACGCGTGCCTCGCCACCGCCATTGAGCTCCAATTTCTTTGCGAGCCTCTTAAACTCGTCCATTTTACGGGCGTCGCGCGTCACAAACAAGTACCCATTACGGTTGAGTTCAATGACGTTGCCTGTGCGCTTGGAAATGTGGTCCAGTTCGTCGATCGACGCCGTCACGAGCTCGCGCATCGCCGCCTCTGCGTCACTCGGGAACCAGTTGCGGTAGCTGAACGAGCCATTCGCACTGCCAGATGTGGGGAGTTTAGAAACCACACACTACACTCGAGGCGTCAAGCGTACGCACCTCGTGAGCGTGAGCGGCGGCAGCGCGTCCACGAGGATCGGCTTGAACGCCGGATTGCGACGGTTCAGCCGCGCGAGATGGTAGAACGCCGAGCACCCGGCGACGCCCGCCCCAATCACGACCACGTCGCCAGCGGCCTTGCGCATGCGCTGCACCGTCATTCCACTCTCCCGCCGCTTTGCCCTGTTCTTCTTCTCTGACTTTCTCTGACTGACCTGCGGGATCTTCGTCGCGGCCTCCGGCTCAGGGGAGATGGGTACGCCCAGTCCCCCATCATCGGATCTACGAGAATGCACTCCGCTAAAACCGTGTTGAAGTGGATTCTCATAAATACGTACAGATACGTAAAAACCAGCTGTCGTAAAAACGATTTGCGCCATCACTCACGTTGCAGCAACTTCAATGTGTCGCCCCTCCTCCTCCGGGATCATCCCTCCCCAATGTTCTTGTCACCAACTGCCCACATTGTCACATTTGCATCCATCCGTCGACAGGTCGCTCGCTGCATGCTCTCGCTGCTGCGCCGCCGGCCCGCTTCGCTGCTCCACCGCCTCGCCACACCTCCTTCCTCCTCCTCCTCCTCCCCCGCTCCGCGGCTCGCTCGCTTCCAGTGCAACCACCCAGTCTCCAAGATGGACACCCTTCTGCAGCGCTCGACCAGCGGCGCCGCCTACGTCGTCGCGCCCGAACTCACGTGGACGGGGGCGACGTTTGAGAAGAACGTCCACGTCCACGTGGCTGCCGACGGTGCGATCGAGCGCGTCGAAACGAACGCCGCAAGCGGCAGCGACGCCGTCGCGCTGCCTGGGTACGCGCTGCTGCCGGGCATGGTCAACGCCCACTCGCACGCGTTCCAGCGCGGCCTGCGCGGACTCGGCGAGACGTACGCCAAGGGCGACGCGCAGAGCAGCTTCTGGACGTGGCGCGAAGAGATGTACAAGCTCGTAGGCAGCATGACGGATGACCGCATCTACGAGCTCACGCGCCAGTGCTTCCAGGAGATGCGCGACGCCGGCATCACGAGCGTGGGCGAGTTTCACTATTTCCACCATGACGCCGACGGCAAGCAGTTTGCGTACGATGAGAAGATTCTCCAGGCGGCCAAGGACGTCGGCATTCGCATTGTGTTGCTCAACGCGTACTACGAGCACGGCGGTTTCAAGCGTGCGCCGATGACGGCCCCGCAAAAGCGATTCAAGACGGACTCGTTGGACAAGTACTGGACCAACATGGACGCGCTGCACAAGAAACTTGAGGCGGAGCCGACGCAGTCGATTGGCGTCGTCGCGCATTCGATGCGCGCGGTCGAGATGGCGGATCTCGTCAAACTCCATAACGAGAGCGTCAAGCGTGGGCTCGTGTTCCACATCCACCTGGAAGAACAGGTACTTGATTGGATTTGTGAGACCATGGTGGTTTCATTCTTTACTGACGGTTTGATGTGGCGACGACAGATGAAAGAAGTGAACGACTGCAAAGATGCCCACGACGACAAGACGCCCATGGCCCTGCTGCTGGAGAACGTCGACATCGACGACAAGTTCACTGCCGTGCATTGCACGTGGACCGATGCGGATCTCCTCAAGCAGTACGTAGCCAAGGGCGGCAACGTGTGCATCTGCCCACTGACGGAGGGCAACCTCGGCGACGGCTTCCCCGCTATTGCGAGCTGCGGGGAGAACATTTGCCTGGGCACGGACTGCAACGCCCGCATTGATATGTGTGAGGAGATGCGCTGGCTCGAGTATGCGCACCGCCTCCACCAGAGCCGACGTGGCGTGTGCACCGATTCGTCGAGTGAAACCGACCTCCCCAAGCTTCTGTTCCAGTATGCCACTTCCAGTGGCGCCAAGTCGCTCAACCTCAACGTCGTACGTCCTGTATCAGGATCTCTTTGTATGCTCTCAGTTTCCCAAAGCTAATCACGGGAATTGTTTACAGGGCGAAATTAAGCCAGGATTTGCAGCGGATTTCGCGCTTGTCGATATCGGCGAAGAGCAGCTCAAGTTTTCCACCCCCGATTCGCTCATGGGCTCGTTCGTTTTCGGTGCCAACGGCACCAGTGTCGTCAAGGCCACCGCCGTGAACGGCAAGTGGAAGAAGACGACGGCCTCCAAGTCTATTGAGTCTGCTGCCGCGGAAGCCCCTGTCTCGGCTGAGCACAAGAAGCAGATCGAAGTCGCTGCCAACCTTGCTGACGCCAACAGTGACGATGTCGTCAACCTGACGTACGCGCTCATGAATGTGCAGTCGACGTCGGGCGACGAAGTGGCTGCCGGTCAGTTGCTGGCCAAGTGGCTCGAAGCGCGTGGCTGGAAAGTTGAGTTGCAAAAGGTGGCCCCACAGTCTGACTCTCCTGTTCGAGCCGATCGGTAAGACTTGGTTTGTCCTTTCAAGTATGCGAGGTAAGATACTCACGCCGTCCCTTTGGGTTGTGTAGATACAATGTGTTCGCGAGTCGCTCGGGCAACAAGAAGCCTAAGCTTTTGTTCAACTCCCACATGGATACCGTCCCACCGTTCCTCCCAGCCCGCACAGATGGCGTCAAGATTTATGGTCGCGGATCTTGCGATGCCAAGAGTCTGATCGTGGCGCAGATGATTGCGGCTCAGAAACTGGTTGCAGACGGACTCGGTGAGGACGTCGCCATGCTGTATGTCGTTTCGGAGGAGACCGATCACAGTGGCATGAAGAAGGCCAACGAATTGGAACTCGCACCGAGCCACCTCATCGTCGGTGAACCCACGATGATGAAGATGATCAAGCTCCAGAAGGGCATTCTCAAGATCCGTCTCACGCGCAAGGGCGTGGCAGCCCACAGTGGCTACCCGCATCTTGGCGACTCGGCGATTGATCCGCTCATCGACGTGCTGTACGACCTCAAGCACGAAAAGTGGCCCCAGTCGGAGGAGCTCGGCGCTACCACACTTAACGTGGGTATCATTAGCGGCGGCCAGGCGGCGAATGCACTTGCGGAGCACGCGTCGGCGATGCTCATGTTCCGCCTCACGACGGATCCGGACCAGATCCTCGAGCGCGTGAAGGCGATTGTGCAGGGCCGCGTCGAGGTGGAGCTGTACACATCCAATGCCCCCGTCCACCTCTCGGTCGTCGATGGCTACGACACTGATGTTGCGTCGTTCAACACGGACATTCCGTACTTCAAGTTTGACGGCAAGGCGTACCTCGTCGGTGCCGGCAGTATCACGGATGCCCACTGCTCGCGCGAGTTTATCGAGATCGCCGACTTGCGTACGCTTGTCGACTTTTACTACCACTTGGGGAAGAAGCTCATTACCCAGCAATAGAGAGAAACCAAGCCAACAGGAAACGAACCATACACCACCAAGGTCAGGAACTGTTCGAATACGACGGTAGTTACTCAGATGTGTTCTTTTGTTACGGTCAAGTCAAACTGGATCGGATCAAGATTTCCCCATTCCGCTCGCCACTCAACCGTCTGCGTCGAAAAGTCGATGCCAATGTGGCGTTGGTATTCAACCAGATTGCGCTCGGTCCCAAGACCATGTCTGTCGCGCAGCTGGGCCCGGACAGCGTCCAGCGATCGCTGCCGTTGCATCTTGGTCTCGTCGCTCTCGAGTTCCTGGAAGACTGGACGATACGCGCGCGTCCACAAATGGTAAATGACCATTTCGGTGGGCGCGTAAAAGTCCCACCCGTGGGTCCACAGTCGCGCACTCATCGATGCTTCTTCGCCGAAAAACAAAAAGCGCAAGGACGCATCGTACGGCACGTCACGGACGACGCGCCCCGACGAAAAGGCGAATCCCGCCGCCCAGAACGACGAAGGGATCGGCCTACAAACAGCAACGAGCCTGAGTATGCACATCACATGGGTACGATATCACAGCACAAGCACGTACGCGTTTGCCTTCCGTGCGAGCGTCTTGCTCGATTGCCGTAGCATTCCTTGGTCGTCAAAGTTGGATGCGCACAGCAGCGCAGGTCGCTCGTCCTCTGACAGCTAATGGGTCAACATTCAATCGCACGTGAGGAAAACTTCACCGCCTGTGACGAGCAGCCCAAGAAACACATCAAAAGGATACCTGATTCGGCAGCGTGTACCCAAATGGGTACGTGGTCAAGATTGCCTTTGACGAGGAACACTGGGCAAGCTCCCCAATCAGGAAATCGTCCCAGCCGTCTCGGAACCGCATGTGACTGTCAATCTGGAGATAGTACGTCTCGTGCTCGTACAGCGCCTGCGCGATCGCACGTGCGACACACGGACCGGCTGCGTCCCGGTAGTCGACGCGAGTGATCCGCACCTGAGAAGACGGATACTTGGATTCCAGATACGTCTGCGTGTCATCGTCGTCGTCGCACTGCAGGCAGATACCGATGCTAATACGCGACGGGTTCCGTGCCTTCTGGATCAAATCGTCGACAGTGTGGCGGCATTCCGAGTCGCGGTAGCTTGGAATCGCGACGAAAATCGTATCGGCACTGCGAGCAGCAGGCATGAGGAGCGAAGTAAGCGACGGAAGAGACCCTAGGACCGTAGCTGCTGGTGCTTGCGGCTTGGTTGCTGCTGGCGGCGGTGGGCCGTAGTACCAAACGGTCAGCGCCATGCGTTCGTGGAATGTCGGCAGCACTTCGTGCTCGACGTCAGTACTGCGAAACACGACCAGCGTATCGAGCACGGGCGCCACATCCCAGTGCTGCTGCGGCGAATCTTTGGTGAATACGCGGAGGCAGCCGCCGTGGTCGGGTACCCAGTCCGGGTTCAAATAGTACACGCACGTGACCAGTCGAATGAGTTGGGCACCACCACTGCTGGCGTCAGATCGGCTCTTCACATGGGTCGTCGTATACGTGTCGGTGTGCTTGACAAAGCGAGCCCCATCGCCCGGCTGCAGCATACAAAGACCATGTCAGAAAGGATCTCTCACCAGGACTTTTCCAGTGCTGCGAGACTCACAAAGATGGCGAGCTGCGTGGATGTGACATTGCGTAGATCCAGCGCCGGAATCCCATTCTTGATACCAAACACCAGGCTCTCGATCTTGCGCAGCAGCAGGAGAATCGAGGTGTCCAGCTCGGTCGAGTTCTTGAGATCTGTCGGGCGTTGAATCCAGTGGATGCGATCCCCTCGAACTGCCGTCTCCTCGCGCTTGTTGTCGCCGTGGCCCACGGCCGCCTGGTGGAACTCGGCGGTCTCAGCCAGTGAAAGCAGTGCATTACGAGCGCTGAGTGCATCTTCGTGGCCAAGGAAATTCTCCTTGACGACAAAGCCCGGTGATTGGGGATGACCCAAAACTACCAGTTGAACGTCAGCACCTGTGTTTTACCCCGACCGTCAGTCTTCTCGAGGACGTACCGAACAGCTCAGACGGATTCAATTTCACACTACGCGCTGGCGTCGCTGCAGGAATGCTACGTCCAGCCGTAACAGTTGTGGTGGGTCCCTTTGCTTCCGAACTGCTCGCAGAGTGTGCGAGACTGCTCTTGGCCGAGTCCTCCGCTTTCGATGCGCCAGTCGCCCTGTCGGTCGCAGGAACTGTTGGTGTCTGTCTGATCTGCAGCTTCTCGCCCAGTGACGCCTCCACGAGCGTCTGCAGCTGCGGTGAGAGCACGCTCAGCAACGTCTTCTTCTCCATGGTGGCCACGCCAATGCCAACGCCCAACTCATCAATCTGATGCAGTATCAGATGCACAATCAGATTGGGTCTTCTATTCAGATGATGTATAGTAGTGCTGCCTCGCTTATGTTGCAGCAGCATGGTGGTTCAACTGGTGGCATGAGCCGAAGGGGATCTTTTTCGAACCTTTACAGCCAACCAGCAGCCAGCAGTTCGTCCACATGTGCAACCTGCCGTACTGCAACTTCCCGTGCAATCCAATCTGTTTGCGCGTCGCCGCGTCACGTGTGTGCACCATCCCGCCATTTACCACCACGAGCGATACAGCGATCAGCGTACTTGCAGTTGCCTCTCCTTCTCCCTCTCTCTCTCTCCTCCTCGCGCCATGAGCTCCTTCCGCTTCCGCATCTCGAACGCCAAGCAGATCGTACAGGTCGCCAACCAGCGCGAGCTCTTCAAGGCCGGTCGTGCGCAGGGCGAACTCGCCATCATCGAGCGCGGGTCGCTGGTCGTCGGCCACGATGGCCTGATCGCGGCCGTGGGCACGGACGCAGAGGTCGATGCGTGGCTCGGCGCGCAGCCGGCGCCCGTGCAGATCGACCAGCAGATCGACGGCAGCGAGTTCTGCGTGCTGCCGGGTCTCGTGGACGGCCACACGCACCCCGTATGGAGTGGCAACCGCGTCAATGAGTTCGCCATGAAGCTCGCGGGCGCGACATACATGGATGTCCATGCCATGGGCGGCGGCATCAACTATTCCGTGCGCGCCACACGTGCCAGCAGCGAGGACGAGCTGGCGCGGCTCTTGCACGAGCGTCTTGACCGCATGCTGCGCGCCGGCACGACACTGATCGAGGCCAAGAGTGGCTACGGACTCGAGACTGAGACGGAGATCAAGATGCTGAGCGTGCTCCACAAGTCGACCCACCCGGTGGAGATCGTGGCCAACTTTTTGGGCGCCCACTCGGTGCCCGACGGCAGCACGGCCGCCGACGCGACCCGCGACGTCATCGACCGCCAGATTCCGGCAGTCGTGCAGGCAAAAAAGGACGGGCGCATCTCGCCCGAGTTCATGTACGTGCTCTCTTTCCGATTGTAGCCTTCCTTTACTGAGTAGGAAGCTCATGTCTCGTCGTGTCGGTAGTGATGTCTTTTGCGAGAAGGGCGTGTTCGAGCGCGAGGACAGCGAGAAGATCCTGGCGGCCGGCCGCGCCGCTGGGCTCGAGATCAACTTCCACGGCGACGAGCTCCACCCGATGCGGTCTGGTGTGCTCGCGGCCGAGCTGGGCGCACACGCGATCTCGCACTGCGAGATGCTCAGCGACGACGACCTCTCGGCCATGGGCACCCACACGCCGCCCGTGTTTGCAGTGCTGCTGCCCACGACCAAGTACATTCTCAAGCTGCAGAACCCGCCGGCCCGCAAGATGATTGACCAGTTTGCCGTGCCCGTGGCGCTCGGCAGCGACTTCAATCCGAACGCGCACTGCCTCTCGATGGCGCTGACCATGAACATGGCGTGCGTGCTCTTCGGCATGACCATGAACGAAGCGCTCGTGGGCGCCACGCTCAACGCCGCCGCGTCCATCAAGCGGTCCCACTCGCACGGCAGCCTTGAGGTCGGCAAGCAGGCCGACTTGGTGCTGCTGCGCGCGCCGCAGTGGGAGCACCTCATCTACGAGATGGCCGATCCACCGATCGCCCATGTCGTCAAGAAGGGGCAGTTTTTCCCGGCCCTTTAACTAAAGAATGGAGGCACCGCATTTTCTTTTCTTCTTGTGTCGTACTAGTATGCAGTATTCTTTCCGTTCGTTGTCTGTTGGTTGGTCCCCTTGACTCCTAACATTACTGCGTCGGCGGTTGGTACGTGTTCTTCTCGTTCCACTCGTCCATTTTCTTTTCGATGAACGCGATGACCTTGGGGTCCGGCACGATAAATAGATGCGTCTCGTCCAGATCTTCAATCACAAAGCGGTGCTGCTCTCCCCCACAGCATACACACAGCGCATCAGAAACTATATCCTCCTGAGAGAGGCACGAGAGGGAAAGCACCGTGTACCTGCACGGCCGTCTCGTTGAGGTGGAGCAAGTACTGCTTGGTCGCTGGGTCGCTGAGACAACGGAGACGGAGAGAGGCAGAGAACCGAAGCGGATACCACGTACGTTAGCCGCTGCCAGAACTGGTACCGCGCACATCCCTCCACAGCGCGGCAAAGACGCACCATTTGACCAAGACGCCCTTGTTCGCGGTCGGCATGCTTGCCCACTGCCGACTCTCCTCTCGTCTAAGTTCGCTTAATTAGCCTTTGAGACGAATTAAACTAGCTCGTTACTGTAATCTCTAGAATTAGGTTAGCTTTTTGCCCATGATGCGCTGGTTGCATGCCGAGAGGCTGAATCCAGAAGCTCCATACAGGAGGGTCCTACCGTGCCGCATGTATATGTCGAGAGACGCAACCATCAATCACGAGGAGAAGTGCATCACTTTCCCCACGACACCCTCTCCACATTCTACACTTTACCACCTAAGGCACACGTCACACAACTCAAGCCACAACAGCTTCCGATAACCTCAAACCACCCGCAACCAAGATGTGCATGCCCTCGATCTCGACCGATGGGCTGCCTGGCTTTGACGTCGCGGCCATCTACCTCTCGCTCGCGTTCTTCCACTGGATCGTGTGTCTCGGCTTTGACGCCGTCGCCATCGCAGTGGCCGTAGCCTCGACGTTCTGTCGCGCCTCACCAACTGCACCCTTTTGCCGTTAACTCGCGGCGCTATTGTCACCAATATCTAAACAACACAGGATATGTTACACGCTCATGCCGTGACCCAGACACGCAGACACAACACAGCCCTTAGTATTATCTGCTTAGCAGGCAGTACTGACATCCGTAGATGTCCCATTTGAAGCATACAGTAAGCAATGTTTCGCAATGACCGCTGCCGTCTATGCCATGGCTAAGATCGCGAAGAGCTTTCGAGTTGAAGTCATTAGTGATTAGTTCTGGGGATCTTGAAATAGCCTAGTTTAGTCTTCGGGTGGCCCAGCCATGGCCCTGTTTGCGGTGGTGCATCTTCCCGTCTCATGCTACGAGTGGCGGCGCCGAACTACGCTCGTGTTCTTCGCCGCAGCAGCGTCTCTAGAGTCCACTGCACGCGCCCAGTGGCCGATACGCTCTGGGCAAACGACCCGCTTATCCAGATGCAGCGGAGGACGCGCAGCAGCGACGCGGCGACGTCGCCAGTCGATGCCGTCGCCCCTGCGCTCAAGTCGCCACGTAAGCCCTCTCGCAAGGCGCAACAGGTCACGATCAAGGAGGAGGTGCACGAGAGCGAGCGTATCAGTCCAAGTGCGGTCGCGACACGGCGCTCCACGCGCGTGAAGATCAAGAGCGAGATCATGGGCCAGATGAAGCTGTCTGAGGAAGCCGAGGAAGCGGTTGAGGACAAGCACGACGAGCCAGACGATGAAGACAGCCACACGCCGACGGCACCAACGAAGAAGCGGCGTCTGCGCGTGGTCAAGCGCGGCGCCGATGGCAAGCCCGACTACTGGGAGGACGTCTTGCGCGGCATTCAAGAAATGCGTGCGTCAAAGATCGCGGCCGTCGATGTCGCCGGCATCGAAGCAATGTTTGACAACGACGATGGCAAGTTTGAACCGCACGTCGCACGGTTCCACATGCTCATCTCCGCCATGCTGAGCAGCCAGACTAAGGACCCTGTGAACGCTGCGGCCATGAAGCGGCTCATTGCCCACGGTCTCACTGTAGCCGAGATGCTCGCGATCGACGAGAAGCTCCTCAAGGAGCTCATCTATCCCGTGGGGTTCTACAACAACAAGGTCCGGTACATCAAGCAGGTCGCGCAGATTTTGACCGACAAGGCGGCGGAAGCCGGTGATACAGTGGTCGACATTCCCGACACGTTTGAAGCACTAGTGGCGCTTCCAGGCGTCGGCCCCAAGATGGCCCATCTTGTGATGAGCTGCGCCTGGGACAAGTGAGCTCTTTGCGTTTCTTATTCTTCAGTGGGTATATGCCGGAGACTAATGAGTGATTCATCTCTGATGGTGACGCAGCACGGTCGGGATTTGTGTGGACACGCACGTCCATCGCATCTCGAATCGACTTGGCTGGGTCTCGACGTGGAACAAGAAGAACCCAAAGTCCCAGGACCCGGAAAAGACGCGGAAAGAACTCGAGGACTGGCTCCCGCGCGAGCACTGGAACCCGATCAACGTGACGCTCGTGGGCTTTGGCCAGACCGTGTGTCTGCCGCGAGGTCCCAAGTGCAGTGAGTGCACGATCAGCCACCTGTGCCCGTCCGCATTCAGCTCGGCCATCTGAATGAAAGTGATCATATCGTATATATTTCCAAGTCTCTCCCTTCCTTCCTTCAGGGTGACCCCGACGACGGCGCGGCCGACGGCTTTTTGGGCCGCACGACGCGGGCCTCGGCCGGGATCGTGTTGTAGATCCCTCTCGGCACGGCGCGCTCCTTGGGCATGAGCCCCATCTTGATGTCCTGGAGCCGCTTGGTCGCCTCGCACGCCTGCTTGGACTCGAGCACGCTCTGCACATTCTTGTTGCGCTGCAGTAACCGCTTGTAATCCGAGTTGCGCTGCTTGATGTGCTCCTTGCGGCGCCCGTCGATGCGCTTGAGCAGCGCCTGCAGTTCAGCGTGCTGTTGCTGCCGCAGTTTGGCCTCTTTGCGTGCAAACACGGCCTGGAACTCGTCGTTCATGCGCGCGCGCTCGTCGCTCTCCATGTCGTCGGCGACCTGTTTGATTTTCTGGGCCTCGTGGTAGCTCTTCTGCTGCGCGAGGCGGTGCTGGCGTCGGCGCCACTCGATCAGTTCCTTGGAGAATTTCGGCGGACGATCTAGCATCTCGTGCTGGAGCTTTTGCTGGAACTCGTACAGGTCCTGCGCGTGCTTGTCCTGCATTTGCGTCACGTACGCGCGGGCCATGCGGTCGTATTCGTCCATGTACTGGTCCCACGCGCGGTTGAAATCGTCGGCCTGCATATTGTGGGCAATCTGAATGTCCTGCCGCTCGGCGATCTGCTTGGCCCTGAGCGACTTGGTCTGCCGCGTGCACTCTTGCCTGCGCAGCGCGCGCAGCTGCACGTCGGCGCGTTGGGCCTCGAGGTAATTGCCGTCTTCTTCGCACTTGACTCGGTACTCCTCGAGGATCCCGATAAACTCCATGACCTTAGGGTCCGCGCCGAGCCGAAACGGGTCCCGCTCCTGCTCGGACCGCTGCAGGCTGCGCTGCACGAGTGGTAAGAACTCATCAAAGCCGATCTCATCGTGGTCTTTGGTGTAATCGTCCAGGTCATTCAGGATCTCTGTGTGGGGGGACATGCAACCAGTGAGCCTTCAGAGCTATCACCACCCATTCTTGACTCGGAGAGACACTCCACCTTCCGTAACGGTGCGCCCGAGCTTTTCCAGCACGGCCGGCAAGTGCTCCGTGGAAATGAGACCGTTGCCGCGCTCGTCATAGACATGGAAGACCGCTGGTGGAGTTCACCCCAAAGCACAAAGAGATCAGTCACTGGACCCATGTCGTTTAATTTGCCAACGTTCCCACGCACCTCGTAGTGCATTCACTTCCTCTGCCGACAGGTCCGTGGCGGTGCCATCCGCCATGGCTGCGTTCTCGCTCGTCGTGTGGGCAGACTTGTCGTCCGCTTATTATCGAGCTCTCCCCTCTATTCTGTCACAACCTCGGCTTGGGTCCTGAGCTGCTGACCTCGCTTGTCGGGATCAGGTCGGTACTATTGGGGCCTTGCTATTTCTGTCGCGCAAAACATGGATCACCGCTTTTGCCCGCGGCTGCCTCCTGGATCATAGTCTGTACGTCATGGGGACCACCACAGAGAAGCTGCTGCTTCCAAACGGCATCTGCCTGCGAACCAAACGCCACATTAAAATTCCCGCTACAGTATTTTGTAGTTGTTCCTACCTGACGGTTCGTTTGGTCAATACCATGGCATGTCTACACCGCGTCTTCGAGCAAATCGAGATCGTCTTCCCCCGTGATCCACGGGTGCGCCAGGCACTCCTCCGCCGTGGCGCGCTTGGCCGGCTCGTACCGCAGCATCGGCTCCAAGAAGCTCGCGAGACTCGCGGCGTCGCTTTCCTGGAAGTGGTACTTTTCCTTGAGCACTTGCTCGAGGTTCCAGTACTTGAGATCGCGGATCCGCTTGAGCTCGCCCTTGCGGTTGAAAAACTCCTTGGCGTGCTTGCCCGACGACACGAAGCTCTTGGGCATGCGGCCCAACAGCTCCATCATTTGCGCCAAGTGGTCTTCATCGCGGTTGAAGTGGCGGCCCTGCTTCGGGTCGAACAGCAAGTCGCCCGTGAGCAGCTCAAACACAAAGCACGCCATGGACCAAATGTCGGCCGACGTGTCGTATCGCTTGCCCACAATGACCTCGGGGCTGCGGTACTGGCGCGTCTGGATGTCGTCCGTAAAGTGCTTATAGGTCCAGCAGGCGTTGCCCAGATCACAGACCTTGCCACGCATTGCAAAGAGATCGAACGACGGCGCAGCGCGAACGGCATCAAGGTAGTCTTGCCACGGCGCAAGCCGATCGGCAAGCGCACACAGCGGTGCGACAGGGACACCAGTCGGGAGCGGAACGCCCTGCAACACAATGCCCGTGGGTTTGCTACTAGCGTCGGCCCCGGCCGGTAGTGCAAGCCCGGGCAACGCCAGGCTCGAGTCAGCTGCAATGGCCACGAACGCCACATCATGGAACAAAGCCTCGATGAAATCTATGGAGAAAGAGTGAGAGAGTCAGACACCAGCTCCGGCAGATTACAGCCAGTCGTAAGAAAAAAAGGGTCGCACCGAGCACAGCGTGCGTGTAGCGCGCGTCAAACTCAAGTCGCCACATCTTGAGAATCGGCGGCAGTCGCTTCTGGGACGAAACGGATTTGGCCACTGCCGCGCTGATCGCCCGGGTGTGGTCGTGGAGCGAGACCATAAAGGCGTCGTCCACGCGGTCAAAGTAGCGCAGCACAAACGACGTCTTGTCCTGCGCTACCTCCCCGTTCGCTGCTTCCAATGGGTCCACGCGGATCGTGAATTCCGCTTCTTTACGCCTCGCACCGGCGATGCGAGTGGGCGGTAGCGCGACCATGATGCGCGCGGCGTGCTCGGCAGGGATGTGGATCCAGTCTTCTTCGTCGTCATCCTTGGGCGGATCCACAGGCCCATCGGTCGTGATGGTCACGGCGTCGGCCTCCACCTCAAAGTTGGAGAGAAACACGGCGTCGACCATGGTCGTGGACTCGGTCTCGGGTTCGTCTTCGCCGTTCATCGACAACGCCGTGAGCTCGCGCACGAGCGAGTCGGCTTGGCCTTGGAACGGGCCTTCGTCCGCGGTCGGCGTCGACTCGCCGTCGTCCTCATTGTCTTCCGCCGCGCCGTCTTTCTTTTGCTGCTGGCGCTGGCGCTTTTTCTTTTGCTTTCGCTTGAGCTTCTTCTTCTCTTCTCGCGAGAGTCCCGACAGGTCCTGCGACGCGTCTCCTTGCGGTGGCATTCCTCCTCCGTTCATGGCTTTGCCTTTCCCCGTCTTTCGCCCACGCAGTGAAGTGCCGCCCAGCAAATCACGCACACGGTCGCGTCGCTCTTTCCAGAACTGCGAGCGGCGCAACCGCGGCAGTCGAGGGATGCGGTGCGAGAGCAGCACGTTCTCCGGCTTGAGATCCGTGTGGATGATCTGGCACTTGGTGTGCAGAAACGCGAGCGCCTCGAGCATGTCGCGCGTGAGCGTCTTGACCAGCGCCATGGGCACGCCGCGGTAGTTGTAGTGCTTGATCAGCGTGAGCAGATTGTCGCCCAGCATCTCAAACACCATACACACATCTGTCGGCATACAAACACCAAGTCAGCAGAGCTATGTATCTCCATCCCCCCATATCGGTTCTCCCTACGTACGCAGTCCATTTGGCCCGTTCACCTCGAACGAGTCGACGAGCGTGACGACGCGAACGTCGTCCATGGCGCTCTTGCGGGCAGCCTTGATCGTGCACTCGAGCAAGTCGATCTCGTCCTGCGCGGCCTCGCGGTAGTGGCGCGCGCTCTTCTGCACTTTCATCGCGACCAGCGAATTGTCGCGGTCGCGGTCGCGGCACTTCCACACAGTCGAGAAGTGGCCCCACCCGAGCTTCTCGACCACTTCAAAGCGGCCATTGTACACGTCCCCGAGGCGCACGCGATGGTACCCGCCAGGCTTATAACTGCTCTCCTCTTCTTCTTCGCTTTCCGACGAGAAATCGTTCTCGTCGTCCAGCGCCTCGTCCTCATCGTCGCGGTCGTTGGCGTTCGGGTCGTTGGCGTCGTCCTCCGACGCGTGGCCGTTCGTATAACCGTTCCCGTCGCCGACGTCTTCGTTGGCGTCGCTGGACGCGCCGTCGTGGCCAGCGTAGTCGGCGAGACTGCCCGATAAGAGACTGCGCTCACTGTGGGCCGACTCGCCGTCCATGGACTCGCCCTTGGGGGCGGCGTTGCGAGTGAAGGACGGGTCCGCGACAACAGGCACCGCAGCCTTCTTTTTCGGCTTGCGCTTCTTCTTTTTCTTCTTCCCGGCGACCGAGGCATCGCCGTTCTCGCCCGTTTCGGGAGTCGTTTCTCGGCCCGAGAGGCTGCTTTCCAGGCCTGCTTCCGACGGCCACAGAGAAGCGTTAGACCCCACAAGTAGATGGACAGAGAGCAGAGATCACACGCATCGAGATGAGCGGAAGGAAAGGGGGTACGTACGCTTGTCTTGGCCCTGGGGACCATCGCACTCACGCGCGCGCGGCATCGCCGATGGATCCATGCTGTTCAAAACTTCCCTCGTCTCGATTTGCCCGCCCAAGTCACATGTTTTTTTGGGTCCACCCAGAGCTCGAGATGACTTCGTTGGTTTTTTCCTTCGTTTTTTATCTCCGAGACAAATTTTATCCAATGAAATCTATTGAATGTACGGAAAGAATGGTTTCAGCCAATCCGATCGACTATAAAAATGACCCACTGATTCTTGGCACCACCCAGTGGTACTGTGTACCAACAAGTGGTACATACTCACTTCTATATGTCAAGAGCGGCATTATCTCAAGAGCGACGCTCCTCTAATATGGTGGTTTTCAGGCCTCCCAATTATTTTCAAAAATTACAGAATTGTCCCCCCACATCACTGACGTCAAATGTCCCCCTTTTC
>JAADVZ010000351.1:0-29374 GCA_023335925.1 Pythium phragmitis
CGTTCTTCGCGCAGATCGTCGTGTGCTGCTGGGTGCTCTACCAGATCCGCACCGTGGACGTGAGCCACACGCCCGACGCGTACAAGACCGGCGTGGTCTACTTGTACGCCGACATTCTCGTCATGCTCTAATCGCGGCGGTTGTAGCCACGGTGTTGTTCACGCCTTCTGCACCAAGAAGCCAGAGACCGAAAACACGAGTTCGCGACGACGCGTCGTAGGCCACACGGTTGTAGAGCCACATGACGGTCGCCAGGAGGTCCAGCGAGCGCGCATGTCGCGACGGCGCGAGGATTTCTTACAGCGACCGTACTCAATAGTCAGTGTATCTCGGGGCGGCAAAAAATATGTCCAATGTCCAAAGTCCAACGCAGTGCATCTATACGCATAATGCAGTGGTGTATACAAAGAACAAACCCGCGTTTTCCGATTCAACGTGGTGGATTTATCTGGGGACACGCGTGAACGCCGCGCTCTTGATTCGCTCCAGTAGCTTGAGGTCCTTCTGTCCCTTGCGCAGCAAATGCTCAATCACCGCGAAATTCATGCGCCCCACCGATGACGCCTGTGATGCATATACGTGGTTGGTATGGTTGCTCTGCAATGTAAGCATCTAGTCAGCATCACGTACGTCGCTGCGGAACTTGTCACGCACAAACTGGAAGTTGGCGCCCTCGTGGGTCAGACCCGCCGCCGCGCCCGCCTCCTTCGCCAGCGCAATGTCTTTGCTCCTTGCTACGCGCAGCACCGAGCGGTACAGCGCCAGCACCTGCTGCTGCAGCCCCGAGTGCTTGGCCATCTTTGCTGCTGATCACGGCCGACGTCGGACGCCAACAGATCCGAATATAGTGTGTCAAGTACACTAATTCAGGAAAGTGATCGTATTCTGAGTAATCTAGCGTCTTCTCACACAATAGAATCGGTGGAAAATGTGTGGTCCCCACTAGTTTGGGTGGGTCGACATATCGCGCGTCTCTGGTCATCAGTGATCAATTCGCAAGGACCATGGCAAACGCGACGCCCGACGACGTGCTGTCGAACCCGCCGTGCTTCCGCTCGGCGCTGCTGTGGGGCATCAGCACGGGCGCCATTGTCGGCGCGCTGCGCTACCGCCAAACCAAGCGCTGGCGCTCAGCCAGCGACATGGCCGTGATCGGCTTCGGCACCGTCGCTGCCGGCTCTTGGTGCGTTTTGTCATTGCCTTCGCGTGGTGCCCACAATCTTCTGCGACTGACGCAGAGGCCATGACTTTTATCTGTAGGTTCTTCTGTCGCAATGCGTACCTATCACGTGCGCAGTACACACGCCAATTCATGGAGGTCATGAACGACCCGAACCGCCGCGTCGAGGCCGAGCAGTTCTTGCGGTCGAGAATAGAGACCGCCGAGACGGCCAAGCCTGCGGACACTGTGCCGCCAGTGAAAGAGTGAACGCGAGGTCAGCTATGCGTGAATACAACTGAAGCTGCAATGGGAATGTTGGTATTGGTTGACCATGGGGGAGGTCGGAGTCGAGTACTTTTTCTGATGGCGGGACACTATGGACAGAACCACGATGACTAATACTATTCCTAACCGGCAAAGTCGAACGAGTTCTTGCGCTCCCGGTAGAAGTCGTTGAACTCGTCTTGGTCGTTCAAGTCGACATCGTCGTCGTCGTCCGCATCTGGAGGAGGCGTCGCCACCGCCGACGACGACACAGTCGCGGGCGAATGCAGACCCGTGAGTTCGCCCGTGGCTTCGGCGTGCTTGCGGCGCTTCTCTTCTCGCTTCTTGGTCTCCTTGTCTGCCATCTGGGAGATCACGTCCACAATCTCGGCATCTATTGGAAGCAATGTAGAGATCAGAACTCAACTCCTCGGTCGATCATCTTGGAGAGTCAGTCCTGGACGTACCGAGCGGCGCCGCAGAGGCCTTCAGGGCAATCTCAATCAGCTCGGGGTGGTTCTTTTCCTCATACTTGAACTTGCTCTTGAGCTCCTTCCGCTTGCGCGTCGGAAACAGCGTCGCCATCATCGAAAAGTTGGGGCCTACCTGGCTCAGACACTGCAAAACAAAGCAACAGCACGCCCGTGAGAATGAGCGGAATTGAGCCACACCGCAAAAGCTGCACCATACATAGTAAAACTCCTTGGTTTCCTCCTTGCTCCATCGTCGCCCTGGGGTCGTGTTAGCCGCGAGGTACCTCGCGCCGCGTGGACGGCGCATCGAGTCGTCCGTGTAATCGTGGGGCATCTGCGCGTGGGCATGCTCGTTGATCTTGACCGTGGACTCCAGAATGACCATCTTGCCGTCAATGATCTCAACCTGGGGCGTGACAATAGATCCGGCGCCACCATGAAATGACGGCGTCTCCGACGACACCGACAGCGACCGATTGCGATGCAGCGAGTTGGAAATTCCCACCTGGTCGGCGTTCTCTTCCTGTTCATGACGTTGCATGCGGCGGCCCTTGGGGATCGACATGGCGAGTTCGCCCATGGTCATCTGAGACGGTTCTTTCTTCGACAGCTCTTCCGCCGCCTTGCTCTTTCTAGACGACGCCGTTGTGGCGTTGGTCGACGCCGACAGCACTGACGACGTCGAGTTGCTGCGCTTGCGACGCTCCTTCTTGGCGAGTGCCGCTGGAATCAACGTCCCATTATCCACTTCTTCCTGTTCCCGCAAAACCTTCTTGGCCCACAGCGTCGCTCGCTCGCGAGCGGGCATGTACACAGGCGGATTGGCCACTTCCGGAAGATCCAAGCCGTCGTTTTCATCCTCGGCGTCGTCCTCTTTATCGGACTCCTGCTCGTATTCTTCATCTTCCTCCACGTCGGCGGCATCGTCCTGGGCGTCTGACGAATCCATGTAGCTGTCGTCTTTCTTGACCTTGCGACGAAGCTGCACACAGATAAGAGCGTGATCAGTCATCACCAACTCTCATAAGCAGGGCAGAGCAAGATATCATACCGAGCGGCGCGCAGGGTTGCTTGCCGTTTCCTTCGGGTTCTCCTGGGTTGACTCGGCCGGCATACGGCGCTTGGTGCCGCGCTTCTTTAGCACGGGCTCCTTCGACTTCGGTTTCTGCTCTAGCGGAGCCGCTGGCACGTCGGCCGCTGACGCCGGGGTTGACAGCATGAGTGGCGATGTCGCCGGTAATGGTGGGGCGTGCCGTGCGTGGTGGTTCAGCGCGAGCCGGCGCGGAGACTGATGGGGCTTAATGTCGAGCTTCCGCGTCACCCGCTTTAGCAACTGATGCGGTTGCTCCTGCGCATCGGTATGCGGACCGTGCGGGGCGGGAATGGGTGTCGCACGCGGACCCAGAATGGGGCTCGCATGGGTACGCGCCTCCTGCGGACGGAAGAGCGGGATGGTCGACTTGGACGTGATCTTCGATAGTCGTTCCACGGGCGAGCGGGCAGGGCTGGCCGACAGCATCGGCGACCGCGCTACGCCAACAGTGACGATCTGTGCGCGTGCAATCCCATTGGTGCGCGACACCGAGAACGAGTGGCCGGGAGAAATGCCGCTGCCGGCGGCACGCGACGGCGTCGATGTCGCTGGTGCATCATGCGGAGCCGATAACGACACGGGAAGCACCCGAGGCGCCACCTTCCGCTCAGGGGGGTCATGGGACTCGGAGGAAGCAGTACTGGCAGTCTGGAAGCGTTCTGAATCGACCTAATGCAAATCCCACATCACTTCATTTAGTCCACCAGGGGAATAGGCAGCCATGATGCGTTCGCTCATACCGAAGGCTCATTCGCAGCGTCATCCGAGGCGGCTGGACGCTTGGCTCGATCGACTACAGTAAATGTATCTCAGTCTGCATTCCACAGCCGTACATGTTCCCTTCGGTGAACTTTACCATTGCTGGGGCGGGCGCGCGGCGCGATCGGCAACCGCGACGGCTTTCGGCCCTTATTTCCGACCAAGAGCGGTACGCGCGACGACGACGACATGGTCACGTGGGCGAGATCCTCCTCTATAACGACGTACGACCTCTGCGACACGAAAACGACGGCTTTGCCGAGATATCCGTGGCGGCGCGACGCGGCACGATTCGCGTGGTCACGTCGTGGGTCCCTGTTGTAAGGTTTGGTGATTTTGCGTGGGGGACGCTTCGGGACCATCACTCAGCGCAGCCGCCATTTTTCGAAGGCGCCACTTCATCAGCAAATTGATTGGCTGAAATCATTATTTCAACCAATCAGATCCCGCAGGGTAGTGTCCAGTTATTCATTGCAACTGCGATTCCCGCCCAATATCCAACACGTCCAGGAATTCCTGCGGATGACTCCGGATCTGTATGCATATTTGCAACGGGACCATTGTTGCGATTCAGCCAGCGCAACGGCTATGGTCTGTGCTAGCTTCTGTGAGGTCTCCCCGTGATGCTGCTAGTGGCGGATGACGGTTTTTATCCAATCATAGCATTATGCTGACCTTATTCGTGCAAAAAGACCATTATTCGCTGTGATTGGTTAATAATTACATAGAAGAGGGAGTGGCGCTGTTGGCAAAGGAAACGCAAGGGAACCCTTGCGGCAGACAGGAGGCAATCAGAATGGACCCGGTGGCTCGTGCGCGCGCGATTGCCGCGCGGCTGGCGGCTGCGGCGATTCCCCAGGACAGCGCGCTCGGTAAGCGGAAGAGTCGGTGGGAGGTAGGTCCAATTTTGAAGCGATTTGGCCGCATGAGGAATGAGAAACGATGGCTCAAGAAACTGACCCAATGTCACGTGATGATGGTTGTGAATCTCAACAGGAGGATGGTGCGTAGGGCGTTCGCTTACATGGACGACTCTTTGGATATGAACGCAGCTGACGCTCTCGCCTTTGTTGACATTTCCTCACGAAGCGGCGGGAGGCTCGAGCAAGAAGAGCAAGAAGGTGTACATTCCCGTCGACAAGTACCCCGATATCAATTTCATGGGTGCGTTCTTCGCCGCTGTTTTATTGCGTGGGGAGGGGGCCCACAGCTGACCTCTATTTCGCCTCCATTAATATACAGGCCTGCTTATTGGTCCTCGCGGCTCGAACCAGAAACGTATGGAGGATGAATCGGGCGCGAAGATTCTCATTCGCGGCAAAGGCTCGTCGAAGGACCCGACGGGCGAGCCGGACGAAGACGAAGAACTGCACGTGCTGATCACTGGCGACTCGGATGACGCCATCGCGAAGGCCCAGAGCGCGGTCGAGAACATTCTGTTCAACCCGGAAGAAGCCATGCGTCTCAAGCAGATGCAACTCCGAAAGTAAGGACGCGATGCACATGGGCCGAGAGACTTCATGTTCTGACAACCTCTTTCTGTACAATAGGGTAGCCGAGTTGAACGGCACGTTGGACGAAAACTATGGACGTTCAGGTCCAAGTGGATATGGCGGTGGCAGTGGTGGCCCTAGTGGTGGTGGTGGCAGCGGAGGCGGAGGAGGCGGAGGCTACTATGGACCACCAGGCGACACAACGACGGAAATGCAGGTGCCCCGTGAGCTGGTCGGCTACATCATCGGTCGTGGTGGTGATACGATCCGTGAGCTCCAAGCTAAGAGCGGTGCACGTATCCAGATCGTCCGAGAAGAACCCGGAGCCCCACAGACACCGTACCGTTCTGTCAGTATCGCTGGTAACGACGAAGCCATTGAGTCGGCTAAGGTGCTCGTCCAGCGACTCGTTGACGAACGCATGAATGGTGGCCGTGACTATGGAGGTGGAGGAGGTGGTGGTGGTGGCGGTGGTGGTGGCGGAGGCGGTGGGCGCTATGGCGGCGGCGGCTTGAACCCCGATGGCAGCGAAACCATGGAGTTCCATGTACCGAACGAACGCGTGGGTCTCATTATCGGTCGTGGTGGCGCAACGATCAAGAGCATCCAGGGGCGTACGGGCTCGAGCATCAACATTCCGCAGACGGCTGATCCCAACCACCCGTCGATGCGTTTGATCACGATCACGGGGACACGCGAAGCGAAGGAAGCGGCCAAGATTGAGATCAACTCGATCTTAAATGACGACGGCAGTGGCCCACGCGGTGGAGGCCACCATCAGCAAGGAAGCACAATCTACATGCAGGTGCCGAACGAGCGTGTCGGTGTTGTGATTGGCAAGCGAGGCGAAACGGTCAAGTCGATCCAAGACCGATACCACGTTCGTGTGCAGATTCCGCAGGACGCAGACCCAGGCTCAAATCCGGTGGTGCGCACGATCTCGATCCAGGGCCCACCGGATGTACTCCATCGCGTGAAAGACGAAATCGACAATATCATCTTGAATGGCGCGGGCACGCAAGGAGCGGGTAATTATGGTGCACAGCAGCAAGGCAGTTATTACGGCAACTCGGGTCAGAGCCAGTACGGCTCCAGTCAGTACGGGGCGGCTCAGGGTGGTGCATACGATGCGAGCCAGTACGGCGCGTACTATCAGCAGCAGCAGTACTACCAGCAAGGCGCCGATGCGAGTGGCGCCACGACAGCAGCAGCGGCGGCGACCGGTGCGGATGCGACGGCCCCAGGAGCTGCCGCAAGTGCGGATCCAAACGATCCAAACGCGTATTGGAATGGGTTTTACGAGTACGCGGCGTATTACGGTATCGACGCAGCCAATGAGGCATGGGGTGTGACCGGAGAGGCGGCGGTCGCGAGCGCAGAATCGTACAAGCAATACCAAGAGCAGGCGGCAGCAGCGGCGGCGGCCGGTGTTGCGGCAGCGACTGATAGCAGCACGACCGAGAGTTCGACAGCGCCACCAAAGGTTCGTTGATGCTTTTGCCTTTATATCGCCCTTTTCCGCGTGGGTCTGGTCAGTCTGGATGTGTTGGAATCGCCTGTTGGTTGGAGGATTCGTTCCGTCACGGTTTTTGACGTCACGGGGGCGTGATTTGTGGTATCTCTGCTGCTGGAATGTGGTTTGGTAATCCGCGTTGTGTTCTTTCCCAAAGGCTCAAGGTCCACCAGGTGTCTAAGAATGGACCCCAGTGTCGTCGGGCACGCGCATCCTCGTGTGTTTGACGCTGACAATGTGCCTTTTCTCCAAGCTATCGACGTCAAGTCAAGGTCTCGACGGTGAGGTCGTGTCATGCTCAATGGCTAAAGAGGGAACATGGCTGGGCTATCTGCATGTCATTCATTATGAATGGCTTTGGATTGTCGGAGTCTCCACGTCCACAGGAGGTTTCTTGGTCGTGTGTTTTCGCTTTCATTGTTCATGTGCAGATCCGAACGAGCTCTTCTGCCTGGCAAGAAAGTGCTTGACTTTTTGCGCCTCGCTCGCGGTGGCAAAGACAAGTTTGAGATCGTGGTGCGGGTTCGATGGCCGGTAATCGTCTCCAAACTGGACCAGCGGATGATCAATTCGGAATCGAAGGCTGCGCTCATGGACACTCAGCTGGGTATGCCGCATGTCGCGGTAGTACATGGTCATGTGGATCTCCTTGGGCTCGAACGGATGCTGGAACAGGTACGAGCAGCGATCGGCGGCAAACTGCACTGGACATGGGAAGCGACAATCGAGACGGCCGACCGATAAATGGACCGTAGTCGCCTTGAGTAAGCACTCGCTGGCGTGTACTGCTGTTGACGAGTAGCCTCCACTGTGCTGATGCTTCGAGTGTATTGCTGTGCCGTCGAGCTGGTATGATGATCTCAGCTGCGTCGTGACGTTGTGGGCAGTAAGTGAGATCGCTTTGAGCTGCTCGGTGAGAGACGGGCGTCGCGAGTGTGTTGGTGTCTTTACACCAGTCACGGCAGATGATCCCAAGGGAGAGATGACAGGTGTAGAGCTGGTGGCTTCATGTGCTGGGTGCAACTTGGTGCACTGCTTAACGAGCATCCCTTGCGACGGTCCATTCGCTGCGACCTGTTGCTGTGCCGACGGCTCAACGGTTGTGGTAGATGGAAAGGGTGCCGAGGCTCGACGAGCAAGTCCACCTGTACGGTTCACTACGTACGCGGGGAACGACTCGCCCTTGAACGGGACTGCAACGGTCACTTGTGCAACCATCGTGGATCAGTTGCGGAGGGTGACGTTCCAATCTGAACTTACGAGCACCGCGACGAACAGGAAAGAGAGATGCGAGTCTGAGTTCCACCTAAGCAGTACTAAAGCAGCACACTAGTGATTGCGCTCCGGTGGGGATGCGGGAGAGAGCGAGCGAGCAAGAGAGAGAAACAGAGAGAGAGAGAGAGCATGGGTGCAACGTGACGAGGCATGACGCTCTTTATTTAGAAGCAGTCCCATCTCTTTAGCGTGGGAGATGGGTGTGATGCCATTACTCATGCTCGACTCGTGCGTCGCTGCGTCGCTGTCGTCTCACGAGTGACTCTGCTGAGCTGGAGTTCATCTAAAGGGACGCGCTCGTGTCTCATGCAGCGTTTGGTCGCTCCACGCGCGTTGGGTGTCTCCATCATCGTCTTGAGCATTTCGACGGAAAAGGGCCCCTTTTGGTGAAGCAGGGTACACCATTCTCGATGACGATTGGCGCAAAGTGAAGGGATCTACTCTCTGATTGGCTGACGCAGAGGGAAGGCAGAGGCTAGTATTCGATGCCGACCATCATTCTGCGGGGCAAAAGCTGCGCAGAAGCAGGCCGCTGTCCGACTGGGGACCATTACTCACACCTCCAACAAAGTGAGTGCCAACAAAACCCAAGCAAACGCGTCGGGGGCCGGGCTGCTCCGCTCGCTTCCCCCACAAAACGAGAACAAAAACCAACAGAACGGATCGGCCGCAGCGCCAACAAAACGTCGGCGCGCCTCAAGTCCGCAGTCTGTATCCTACTCACTGGATCGGAATCCAGAGAGAGAAAGAGCCTTCCCAGTCCCCCCTGACCAATCCAGCAGCCGTTGGGAAGCCGGACTTGTTGGCTTTCTTCCCCAACCGTCAGTTCCTCGTGTTTTCCAACGCTTTTAGTTCTTCTTCTTTTTCCAACTTTCCAACAAATGAGCACTGCCTCGCGGACGGAAGAAGAAGAAGCCGCGGCATGGGAGCGCGAGATGGAGATGGCGATCGAAGGCCGCGGCCGCACGCGCAGCCGCTCGATCCTTGCGACCCACACGAGTGAGGATGACGACACGCCCGAGCCCGATTTCACGGTCCGGCGCTCGAGCAGCCGGCGAGGCGGCGGAGAGCTCGAGCTGCCCGACTCGATCAGCGACACCCGTAGCAAAAGCGGTAGCATCGAGCGACCCGCCGATGTCGTGGACGTCGAGGACGCCGGGCACGACCCCAACTATCTCCACTCACCCGCTGGTGGCGGCGACCGCAACGTGCGCAGCCGCGCTCGGAGCTTCACGGCGCAACGCACCATGGAAATGGAGGAAGCGCGAGCAAATGGCGATGCGGCCGACAGCGCAAGCAGTCGGAGACGCAGCCGCTCGTTCTCGTCGCACAACCGCAATCGCGACGATGACGAAGAGGACGAGCCGTCGGCGACGAGCGAAGAAGAGATGGAGCAGATTGTGCGGCGTGCAACGTCGCTGTCGAAAATCTACTTGGTCGGGTCGGCGCCCGTGGACGTGAGCAAGCTGCAAGACGAGAGCAAGATTGTTGGCGTGAAAAAGGTCGAACTGGTCGAGCCCACGGGCGCGCTGTCGACGCGTGCGATGGACGCACTGACCGAGGGCCTCCAGTCCTTCTCGGTGGACGGCGTCACGGCATCGACCCAAGACGAGAGCTCGCTGCTCACCGAGGCCGAGCTCGAGGAAAAGCGAATGGCCGAAGAAGAAGACAAGAAGCTGCGCAACCAAAAGCTGAGCTCTCGGAAAAAGCTCTCGGAAAAGGCTTCGTTTTTCAAGGCGAAAATGTTCAAGAACACGGGCAAAAGCACTGGCGGTGGTGCCTCGGCACCAAGTCCGCCACAGTTGGGCAATGGGGGCAAGCCCTCGAGTGGAGGCGGAGGAGGGAGCTCAACAGGGGCCGCAGCGGCGGCCACGAGTGGCGCTAGTTTTTCAGGAGACGCTGGAAGACCCAGCAAGGGAGAGGATGCGTCGTCCGATGCGGCGGCGGCATCGTCACTTCCGTCGCCGGCGCCTGTTGTGATCAAGCGCCACAAGCTCAAGCTGCTGCTGCTGGGAGACAGTGGTGTCGGCAAGACGAGTCTCATGCGCGTGTTTTCCGGGGACGAGTTCTCTGAGTCGATGCTCGCCACCGCTGGGTACGTTCTCGAATCATGATGGGTATGGACAAGATACGGAGGACTGACGGATGCTTTGCTTTGACAGTGTCGACTTCAAGCTGCGAAATATCGCCGTCGGTGACGATGAGATCGCGCTTCAGATTTGGGACACGGCAGGCCAAGAGCGATTCCACCGCATCACAGCCAGTACGTTTCTAACCGCCACGGAATCGTATGGGGCGACTCAGAGAAACTCATGGTCTTGTCTGCTTACTGTAGCATACTACAAGGGCGCGAATGGCATTGTGCTGGTCTATGACGTCAGCGACAAGAAGAGCTTTGACAGTACGTGGTCGCCCTTAGGATGAATTCCCGGAGATGGTGGTTTTTCTCTAACGTTACTGCTGTGCGTTAGATGTGGGCTACTGGATGAACAACATTCGCCAATACGCGTCGCCCAACATGCCAGCCATGCTTCTCGTGGGCAACAAGATTGATTTGCCGAACCGCGTCGTGCCGACCGAGGAAGGCCTAGCGACCGCCAAGCAGTACAACGTCCGCTTCATTGGTGCGTCATGAAGGCGTATATGTCATGCCCCTCCATTTGGCTCATTCCGAGTTTCCGCTGGTCAATGCAGAAACAAGTGCCAAGACGTCGGAGAATACCAATGGCGCACTGGAAACCATTGCGCGGGACGCGTTCTTTATGAGCGTCAACTGTACGTCCACCTTCCTCCCGTTAGTTATCTACAGTGTGATGGCTCATCCCGCTCTTCCCTTCCACTTTGAGTAGCTACGATGACCCAGAAGATGCTGATGGAAAGGGAAAAGTCGCTACTGGGTCGCCGCAACAAGGAGAACTGCGTCATCTCATAGACGCGCTTGTTCGGACTTCTGTCCCTGTCCCATCCCTCATGCCCGGTGTCCCAGCCCACGTCTTGCGCTGCCCGCCGCCCGGCAAGCGTACGCTTCCCACCCTCTCTCCCCAGTCCTGTCAGCTCCCGCCTCGGCCTCCAGGCCACCAACGAGTATGCGCTCGCCGTGACGTTCCTCGCTGACCACGCGTGCGCGGATATTTAAACCCCTCCGCTCTTCCACCCCCTCGACCTCAGAAGGAGATAAAATACGATGATGATACTATGCAGCATGCCCAAGTCTCTTTTTACTCCTTTTTCTGTTGGTAAAAGAGGATGATTCGATTTGCTCTAGAGAAGCGCGACCGAGAAGACCGTCGAGGCCGTGACGGCGGCCACGCCCGCACCAACAAACGCAGAGGTCGCGGCCGACTTGGACGGCGCTGGCGTCGTCGCGTTCTTGGTACCGGCAGGCATGGGTTTGGTCATGGCGCCCTCTGTCGAGCCCATGTCGGCGCCGTGGACGCCCAGAACCGGGGAGTCTTTGCCGCCCGAGCCGTCGCCGCTGCCGAGGCCCGGCGGCGTGCCAACGCCCGGCAGGAAGACAGGTTTTTCGGTTTTGTTGACGTACGGGTTGTTGGTGGCGTTTGTGGGGGCCGTGCCGTTGCCAGCGGCGGCAGTGGTGTTGCCGGCAGCGTTGGCAAGCGGCGACGAGAGAGCGATGGCGACGAGCGCGGCGATGAGCGAGAAGGCCTTCATGGTGGAAAGGAGGATTGTTGGATAACGGTGGTTGTTGGTCGTGGCGAGTAGATCGAGGAATGAGACCTAACGTTGGCGTTCTGCTCATCAGGCTTTGTCGCCCGAGGTGCCCAAACGACCGACGAAAGACCATTCAGACTGGCTCGTATGGTTGAACCCAACACAGTCCGCTCCATCTGGATCCTTGAACCTGCTGGATGGGGTTTGCGAGTCTCTGTGTTTGCGGGACGAGATCGCCACACAGTTCGGCATCGTCCAGTGTCGTCCAGACCACGTGGGCAGACGTATGTAGTTCGCCATCCTAAGTCCCTCACGTAAACAACGTGATTCGAACTCAAACGCTGGTTGGTGCAACTACTATACACCCGCACATGTACCATCGCACAGTGGACGTACGCATACTGTCTGGGAATGGAGAAATGGGAAACCTCCCTCATGCGGGCCTGCGTAAAGCTTGGCCAAGAGGGTCTACAAATTGAAATATTTGAGAACGGTAGAGTGTAAAAGCGAAAATGGGACTGTTCATTTTCACATCTATAGATACATCAACGCATGACAGGCAGCACAGATTACCACGAGAATGCAGCGGCGGTCGCAGTCAGCGAGATGACCGTGACCGTGGACGCTGCGCTCAACGACGAGGCGCCGCTCTTTGAGGGCGCGGGCGTCGACTTGGACGCCGGCGCGGTCGTAGTAGGCATCGGCACAACAGTGGTCGGTGTCGGCGCGACAGAGGCCGCGTTCGACTTACTGCCCGCGCTCGCGCCGTCCTCGGTCGCGTTCTTGCTGTTGGCCGCGCCGAGCCCACCGTCCTTGGGCGCGGGCGCAACCGTAGCGGGAGCGGAGCCGGGCTTGGCAGGCGCGTTCGGGTCGATGTTGGCCGGGGCGGCCGGGCCCATCGAGGAGCCGGCGGAGGAGTCGACGCGGGATGGCGCGATGGCAGCCATGACACCAGAGCCGAGCGTGCCGGCGGCCTGCGAGAGCGGCGCAGCGATTGCGACGGTGATAGCGAGGAGAAGGAACGAGGTCTTCATGATGGTAGTGGTGAGAAGGGCTTGATGTGGTGAAGAGAGTGGATTGAGAACTGCGTCAAAAGAAACGGACTGCGTGTGGCAAGACCTTGGATCCTGTCCAGTACAGTGTATCCTGTTGCTCCAACGTTGCAGGAGAAAAGGAGAGACTTCACATTCCGATGAGGCCAGACATCAGCTGTTTTGTGGGCGGCGAGATTTTCTGAATTTTATGGATGGCAAGTGTTCCATTTGTTTGGGTTCCAGTATGCCACGCGACAACAGAGGGGAAGGGGAAACCTTTTTAGACCACATAATGCCTTGAAGTATACTTCCGGAAAATGGGTTCACTGGAGCTGGGAAGATTTCGCAGGCGAGTTTCTTGAAGATCAGGATCCGGATGCAGCTCTGCACGTGAGACAACAATGCACGTTATACTTGGTGTTTGTATGGTCACCCGTCGGGAAAACGCCAGTCGAGCTACTCCTTGCACTTCCTTCGCAGCTTGCGAGCAGGAAGCATTTGCTTCAGATAAGGTAAGATCAGTCTCACGAGAGCATAGAGGTCTGTACAGCCATGTCAACCCTACTGCTCGACTTCATTCTAGAAGGTGGGTAAATGGCGTTGACGAATCCAACATGTCAAGTCCAATGGTGCGGAGAACGGACTTGCATTCTTCCTCAACTGTTGCTAGGACATTGAAGTTGTGGCAACTTCAAATGCATCGAATGTGTCGATATAATGGTGTCGTAGCATACTGTACCTATCTCTGATACCGTGCTGTACTGGATTTATCAAATAAAAGCAAGATAATCAAGGTGTTGTGTGTTTGACTTGGAGGACACTGAACAGTGTCGTCCAAGTACGCGTACCAGTAGAGCGTGTTTCCGACAAAAATACAGTACATGTACTAGGATCAGATTTTCGACAATATCTGTGTGTTCGAACACTCTCTTTCTGGTCAGTTTGGTTGAACCAGACTGGTTCTAGGACACACTCGGCTACAAGGATATGCTTCCAGGCTGGCTCACAAAATCTTTTCGTGGGTCAATGCTTCCAGAGTAGTGCTCCGTATCGTGCTGCAACGATGTTAGATCCAACAACACGGGAGGTCCAGTATGGTGTCAGAACCGCCAATGACTACCACTGATGATGTCGTGAGTCAGATCTCAGCCATGAATGACATCTCTAGGCGGTGTTAGGTGGCTTTTGGCAATGTCCTTGCGGAAGAAAACGCTCAAGCTCGATTGCCCATAGTATCCGATAATATGGACGGTCTTGAGCGCGTTCAGATGCAGCCGTGAGAGATGGATGATCAGAAAGCCAACCTCTACTGAAATCTTCGGTCCCATTGATGTGTTTGTGGACGAATAGGATGACCCGAGTCCTTCTCATACATCATCGCAAGTGCAAGGTGACCTCTATATCGGCAACAAACAGTGTATTGTTTGATAGGCATTGATGCGCAACATGTTGGGAGCTCCTAGGCTTCGAACCCATTCCTCATCTCATTGGATGCCTTGACCCAGTGATTCACTGAGTGAAGGCCTCCAACAAAAGCAAAAAATTGCGCAGCGGTGTCGCGTATCACAAAACCCTACTTTTGCAACAGTTATGGTTACTCAGTGACACCTCGTTGCTTATTTAGAGTCTACTGAACGGGGGGTAGGTGTTGGTGCTGGCGGCCCCCTTCCGAGTCTGGGTCGGCACCAACATCAAAGAGCCGTAATCGGTAGAGAACCTGTCGGATTCCAACACCAAGTTCTATCGCCAACACGACCAAGAGCGCTATATTCCCCGACACGCAGAGAAAGCACCAACACTAACATGGCGAACCGCTCGAACCACCCGATGTACCGCGACGACGATCGCGAAACGCCGGCACGTAGCAATGGCAACAACTACCGCCAGATGAATGAACAGCAACTCGAGCGCCACCGCGACGAAGAGATGGCGCGGCAGGATCTGGCGCTGGACGAGATCCACCGCGGCGTCAAGGGGCTCAAGAGCCACGCACATGCGATCAATAATGAAGTTGTGGACCAGAATGCACTTATCGACGACGTTAGCAACGTACGTATTGTGAGGACGGGTATTTGGGGGAGGAGGAGGATATTGACGAAAGGGGTGTTATATAGCGAATGGATGGCGCGCAGCAAGACCTTGAACTCGGCGAGGCCAGAGCCCGTGAGGTCAACTCGAGGAAGGCGAAAGTGTGCAAGATGTACGGCGTGATCGCGCTCCTAGTCGTGGCCGAGGTCGTCATGTCAATTGCCGGGCTAAAGTTCATCTAACTTTTTGTGGGATCTTTACATGTACGAATACACATACTTCATCAATCCGTGTGAGCGAGCTTGATATATTAGCCAGCTCTGCACATGGATCGCTGCCCACGCACCCAAGATTTGCATACTGGTTGGCACTGAACCAGTGGACAACTGAGTTCTGTACCATGACCGTTGGACATTCAGTGGCAAGACTTGCAAATTGAAAACGACTGCAATCCTCACGTGCAGTTCTGGACTCGCGTCAGTGACCATGGCCGGCGACAGCGATTCCGCTTATGTCGCGATGGTGGACCGCCATGGATCGCCAGGAAGCCGCGCTGAATGAAATCCATCTCGACGCCAAGGGCCTCAAACACCTCGCACGCACGATCAACCACGAAGTCGTGGAGTCGACGCAGCTCGTCGACGATATTGGCCAGGTACAACGTGATGGGTGATGAATAGTGCATGTAAGGACATCAATCATCTCAAGAGGCTGGCTTGTCATGTGACGAATGGATATGGATACCGAGAATGGATCATGCCCAACGTGACCTGGAACGCGGCGAAGCCCAAGCCCGAGCCGTGAACGCACGCAAGTGTGCAAGCTCAATCTACTAACCTTCCTGCTGGTCGTAGCCGAGCTCGTGCTGACGTGGTGCGGCGTTCCAATCTTCCGCTTCAGCGACACTAAGAAAACTTGATAACCACGATTCTATTGACAGTATGATGGGCAGACATTCACTTTCTCCAGTTTCGTTCGTACGCACGAACATACAAAATCTCAGCCACACGACAACTCCTACCACAGAAGCGCGACGACGAGCGACAACACTGCAGCCGCTGCTGTCGTCGCCATTGTTGATCGCTGCGCGCTGTTCATGGGTTTGAGCGTGACGCTCTCCAAGTCTTCGTTAGTGTCTGCCGGTGGGCGGACCGTACCTGGCTTTACAGCGCCACCCGCACCACCTGCGGCTGGGGCCGTCGCGCCTCCTGCTGCCGCCCCGCCTCCTCCAGCAGCACCACCTCCAGCAGCAGCACCTCCAGCCGCGGCGCCGCCGGCGGCACCGCACTTGGCTTGGAGCTGCGCGTTGGTCGGTGTCTTGGTCTTGTCGCCTGGGTTGCTAATCCCATCGGTGATGAGATTGCCCGGTGCGGCAGGCGTCCATGTGCAGCAAGGGTCCCCGAGTTCCTGTCCATTTGTAAAGCCGTCGCCGTCCGAGTCGGCCTCGCAGTAGGCCTTGGTCCAGGCCTTGCCAAACTTGTTCCAGCCCTTGCCAAAGTCGTTCACGCCCGAGGCACCAGCCGGGTCGAGGTGGCCAATGTTGGTCGAGCCTGGTACATCCATGCCGTTCGGCAGTGTCGCCGCATACTTGGCGTAGGCGTCGACAGTCGGCGTGGAGAAGAGGACGGCACCTACGGCGGCCGCCGTGGTCACGATGCGGATCATTCTTCTATCGCCGGGGTTGTTGGGAAGTGGGGAAGTGATGGTGACGATAAAGGAAGAGCAATACCACTATTTCCCATGTCCCCTGCCCGCTGTCAGCTTCACTGCGACTGGTCGCTTGCATGCTCAGCGGCGACACCGCCATGTGGCTTCAGGAAAAGTGCGCCAAACCGGATGTCCCCACTGCGCTGGGAAAAAATATGATTTTTTTACATTTCAGATTAGTGACTAGGAGTGCGGCAAGAAAGCTGATTAGGGGTGGGTGAGTGCGGCCCAATTTCTGTAAGGGTCCATTCCTGCTGACGCTGACTCTCGTGGGGTACAGTTGCGCATGGATCTTGACAGTCACAATGGGCTTCGTTGCTGGCAGTGCTGCAACATGCAATGGACCCTCTTGTGGTGGGGCAGTAAGAAGACATGGCCTTCTCTATGTACCACACTACGTATCTCATGGCATTGGTGCTCCAACCACACGACACGAGTCGCATTGCGACGGGACACCTCGGCCATGATCGTCAGTGCCAGTTCTCGATCGTGTCCCATCCGGCTGGGCGACACGATGCTGGTGATGAACTGAGCACAATTGAACTGCTCTTCGAGAGTCCTACAGCAGCCTACGGGCATCTAGTGGATTTTGAGTCTGCCTTTGGGCAAAGACGGATCCGAGATGAAGCGCAAGAGCCGGGTGGTCAGCTCGGGCGATTGGATGGTGGCTGCTCCATGGTGGTGTTGGCGCCCGCATCGGCCATATTTTTATGCAAGGGCGGAGATGGTGTATCCCTTATCGCACTGTGAGTTGGTCACCCAAGCGCCGCACATCCACGTAGAGCAAGTGAAGCTTGTGGATGCGCGGTTCACGGTACCGCTGCATGTGGTGCAGAATGAATTGGCTGTCGCCTACTACCTCCAGTTGCACCCAGCGGTGCTCCTGGGCTGCTCTGTACTCGGCTTGTTTGCGAACGACACGGCCCCCGGCCAGACGATGAACACCTGTGTCACCGGCAAAGCGACAGCGATCATTTTTTTGTATTAAGTAGAAGAGTTAAATCGGCTCCTAGACTACCTAGGCTACCCATCGACTCTCCCCGGTGAGGAATGCCCTAATCGGGAGGCTGCTGCTGCTGGCGGGTGAGGATGTGTTCTAGATTCTGGAAAAGGTCACTCGAGGGCCGGCGCGTAATGGGGTTTAGTGCGAATGTTGTGTTCGACGAAAGGAGAGCCATGAGACGATCATCGGTTGGGGTCCAGGCCGTAGAAGCTTCGGTACTGTGCTGATCATCCATCGCTAGGTTGGCCAGGTGATCGACCATGGTATTGCCGGCCCGGAGCGTATCGGAGAGAGGCAGGTACGGGTACAGGCCCAGAGATTGCGCGGAAAGGTTCGAGGTGCGACGCAGAGCGCGCGTCTTGATCGTGGCGGTCTCGATCTTGTGGTGGAGGACGAGCCGGCTGTCCCCGATGATGTGGAGCCGGATCCGTTGGGGTTGGTAACGAGCTGCGCATTCGCGCACGCCGGCGGCTAATGCTACGCGTTCCGCATAGTTGTTGGTTTTGTCACGAGCCAGGTAGGAGGCTGCCCACCAGACCAGGCGCCAGTAAAGCGACAGCGATCATGCCGTGCGCCCTTAGAGTAGCCTGGTGACGCCTCTCCGTGCTCACACACACGATCGGTGCGATGCATTTGATGGGCGGTGGATTAAGTATAGTCACGGGTGTCGCGCGTGATGAGTTACCTGGCAAAACACCAGCCTATATGCATATGATCAACACATAAACGAAAGCAAAGAAGCTCACCAGGGGTGCTGCTTGCTGTCATCACACGTACATCGTGCATTAACCTTCGGAAGAGTGTGCTCTCCAAGTCTCTGTGTGTGGAGTTTCGTGACCTGGCTCCAAATGAGCAAAGCAACGGATCAAATCATACTACTCAGTCATAACCACAGCATGCGACGACGAACCAATGGCCATCTCTCGTAGGCATAGAATCTAGTACTCAATCTGCATGAGTACGAGGTCGTTCCTTGCCTGGTCCCTTGATGGAACTGCTAAGCATCCGTTCACCTTGTCTACTGTTAAAGGATGCTGCAACAGAGATCTCACGTGATTCTCTGTTCCTCACCCGACACTCCACTTTGGGTGGATCTTCCCTCTCCACGAACCCAACACCTCAACACCTGCACATAGTATCACCCTCTATCCAGGGTGAAAACCTGCTGATGGCGCATTTCTTGGACAACGATACGATCGATATGCAGACGTGTACACAAAGATCGCGACGATGTGCGCTCCATGTTGAGGCCAGCGTACGCTCCCCGTCCTCACCAGAACGAAACCTTCAGAGAGCTTCACTTGAACCCTATGTCCGTCGAAAGTCCTCAGACATGAAGAGGAGAGAATTTCTTCGTGTGATTTTCCACTGTTGTAACCTGTCGCTTTTTGGTTGTGTTGTGCTGGTCGAGAGACAGGATTGAGATCCAGGAAGCAGAAAGCGCCCCATGATGGATGGCATGAGCTGTGTCACAAGGCTCCTTTCTCAGTAATAACGGTATACCAGAGACGCCCCTCCACGAGCCAACCTATCACTTCTCTTCACCGAATGTACATACTCAACACTCTCTCGCGCGCGCTCACACACACAGCTAGGTGTATCCATCACATGCGTGGCTAAACTCAGATTCCTATCTCAGAAGATACTCAGATGAGGTAATCGAATCTTGTATTGTTAAGATGCCTCTCTAAAACGTTCGTCGGATATACTCAAAGCCTGTCAAATCGAATCTACCTGGTTCAGTCAGTCCGCTGAGAAATCGCGCTCATTGGCTGGGACAGGAAGAGCCATGCTGCTCGCGTCATCCACCGCTGACGCACGGTCGTTGGTTTGTTGGCTTGTTGGTTCGTTGGCCTGTGGGTTTGTTTCGTTGGAGCCAACCGTTCTGCGAGTGTGCAGGTCCTGGCTGAATCTATTCCCGAACCCATCCCAAACTTTTTGGCGTTGGATTCGCCAACGTTTTCCCCCATTCTGACCTTTCACATCCCAACCGGAAGGGCCCAAAACCAACCAGCACATTTTTACCAACAAAATGGGCAAGGCGCAGCGCGACCGCAAGGCTCAGGCCGCCGCCGCCCTGGCCGCCGCCATGGGCACGTCCAAGCCCTCGGTCTTTGCGGCGCCTCCTCCGGCCCCGCCCCTCCCGCCCAAGCACGCCAACGCTTCCAACGTTGGCGTCGGGCTCACGGTCGTCAAGCCGTTTGTGCCCAAGAGCTTCACGCCGACGGCCTCGGAGACCTCGGCTTCTTCGGACGACGACGACGTTGCCGACGTGCTCTGTCTTTTGGGCACGGACGCGCAGAAGCAAGCGCTCAAGGAGCTTACGGAGATCACGGACGTGGTCGCGTTCCTCTCGGCCTTGTTGGACAACGTCAACACCCCCAGTCTCCCACGCCGCGAACGCCGCGCGGCCGCCGAAGACATTGCGACCGCCGTCGTGGTCTTGGGCCCCACGACGGAAGGCTCTCTGTTCATCTTTGACGCGCTCCGTGACTGCATTTTGGACAAATCGGCGGCGCTCCGCGAGGGCGCGCTGCGCAGTTTGTTGGCGCTTTCCCAACGCCACCAACTCGCGCGCACCATGGAGCCATTGTTGGTCGATTTCATCCCGAGCATTCTCCAACGCCACGCCGACTCGGAAACCAACGTCAAAGAGGCTGCCGTGTTGTTGGTATCTCGTGTACTGGAATTAGTGAATCCGCTCGCAACACGCTCGCTGCTCAAGCAGCTCTTTGCCGCGCTCGAGCATCGCCAGTGGCAGGCCAAGGTCGCGGCGCTGCAGCTTCTCGAGACGCTGAGCCGGGGCGCCGCGCGCGAGCAGGTCGCGGCGTGTCTGCCCGAGATCATCCCCATCGTGTCGCAGTACGTGTGGGACACGAAGAAGCAGGTCCAAGTCGCTGCGCTCGCGACGCTCACGGCCGTGTGCTCGCAGATTGCCAATGACGACGTGCTGCCGCGCGTGCCGCTGCTCGTGCAGGTCATTGCGCAGCCCGAGCTGACGATCCAGGCCATCGACGCGCTGCTGGCGACCACGTTTGCGTCCAACGTGGACGCGCCGACGCTCGCGCTCATTGCGCCGCTGCTGCACAAGGCGCTGCGCGACACGTCGATCCAGAGCTCGTCGCTCAAGCGCAAGGCGTGCAAGATCATCGACTCGATGTGCCGCCTCGTGACGCACCCGTCGGACGTGCTCCACTTCGTGCCGCTGCTGCTGCCGCAGCTCGACATGGCCATTGAGCGCGTGATCGACGACGAGGTCGTGCAGGCCGCCAAGGACGCGCGCGAGCATCTCGTGCGCGCGGCCGGCGGCGCCGACGTGGCCGAGGACGACCCCATCGAGCTCCGCAAGACGCTCCACGCCAACCTGCTCAAGGGCTTCCACAGCGCGCTCGACCGCGCGGCGCACCCGGCGCTCGACGACTTTACGCTCGCCTTTGTCTCGGACGTGTGCGCGCAACTGGCCATGGAGAACCGCGGCCGCGAGTGGCGCGACGTTGTGCTGCCGTATCTGCAGCCGCACTTGAGCGAGGCCGACGCCGACCGCGTGTGCGAGGCGCTGCGCGCGGCCGGCGGCGGTCTCGGCGGCGCGCGCGACACGGAGACGGACCCGAACGACGTGTGCGACCTCGACTTTTCGCTTGCGTACGGCGGCAAGATCTTGCTCCGCAATGCGCGCCTCCGGCTCACGCGCGGCCACCGGTACGGTCTCGTGGGAAAGAACGGCGTGGGCAAGACGACGCTCATGCGCAACATTTCGTCGCGCGCCATCGACGGACTGCCCGAGGGACTGCGCACGGTCTACGTGCAGCACGAGGACGTGGTCGAGTCGCAGGGCTCGCTGCTCGACTCGATGGCCAGCGCGCCGGAACTCGCGCACTGCAGTCGCGACCTCGTGCGCGCGACGCTCGAGGACATTGGCTTCACCGAGATCATGCTGGACGGCCCCATCGACGCGCTCTCGGGCGGCTGGCGCATGAAGCTCGCGATCGCGCGCGCCATGCTGTACAACGCCGACGTGCTGCTGCTGGACGAACCGACGAACCACTTGGACGTGCACGCCGTGGCCTGGCTCGTGCAGTACCTCAACTCGCTCGACAACATGACGGTGCTGCTCGTGTCGCACGACACGGGCTTTCTCGACGCCGTGTGCACAGACGTGCTCCACTACGAGAGCAGGCAGTTGGTGCTGTACCCGGGCTCGCTCTCACACTTTGTCGAGCTCCACCCAGAGGCCAAGCACTACTACGAACTCAAGGCCACGGATACGGTCTTTAACCTGCCGCAGCCCGGACGCCTCGACGGCATCACGTCCACCACGCGCCGTATCCTCACGCTCGACCACTGCACGTACACGTACCCGGGCGCCGACAAGCCGCAGCTCGTCGACGTCTCGGTCAAGCTCTGTCTGGCGTCGCGCGTGGCGGTCATTGGTGCCAACGGCGCGGGCAAGTCGACGCTCATCAAGATGATTGTGCAAGAGACAGCGCCCGACAGCGGCGACATGTGGAGACACCACAGCGTGCGGCTCGCGTACGTGGCGCAGCACTCGTTCCACCACGTGGAGCAGCACTTGGACTCGTCGCCGGTCGAGTATTTCCAGTGGCGATTCGGCGGCGAGAATGGCATTGATCGCGAGCTCCATACGCGCGTCAACCTCCAGCAGACGGAAGACGAGAAGAAGCTCGCCGGCCAGCGCCAAGGGCAGATTGAGAAGATCGTGTCGCGCACCAAGGGCAAGCGCGGCACGTTCGTGTACGAGGCCAAACTCGTGGGTATGGCCGAGAAGCACAACCGCCTGTTTACGCTCGAGGAGCTCCAGGAGATGGGGCTCGGCAAGCTCGCCGAGGCCGAGGACACGCGTCAGGCCACGCTCGCAGGCGGACTCGATCTGCGGCCGCTGACGACGCGCGAGATCCAGCGGCACTTGGACGACTTTGGTCTCGCGGCCGAGTTTGGTACCCACGGCAAGATCCGCGGCCTCTCTGGCGGCCAAAAGGTCAAGCTCGTGATCGCCGCGGCCATGTGGACGCGGCCGCACCTGCTCGTGCTGGACGAGCCGACCAACTACTTGGACCGCGCGGCGCTCGGTGCGCTGGCCGACGGCATTCGGGAGTTTGCCGGAGGCGTGATTATGATTTCGCACAGTGAAGAGTTCTACAACTCGCTGTGTACCGAGAAGTGGCTCGTCGAGTCGGGCCGCGTGCGCGTCATTGGCGAGGCCCAAGAGACCGAGTATCGCGCCGGCGGCGGCCGCAAGATCTTGGAGGAAGAGTCGGAGGACGACGCGCCCAAGAACACGGGCTCGAACACGAACCAAGACATGAAGCGCACGAAGCTGACGAACCCCAAGTCGCTGCGTCCGCTGTCCAAGCAGGAGATTCGGAAACTGGCTAAGATCGCCAAGACGGCCGGCAAGTCGTTTGACGAGTACGTTGGCGCCATCACGCGCGACAGCCCCGAGTGGAAGTGGCTGTAAATTGCATGGAGAGAGAGAGAGAGAGAGAGACTTAGAGAGAGTGAGCCAAAGTTGTGCACAAATAGACCACCTGCATTTGCATTTACTGTAGTGCTTCTTGTTGGCTACGCTACGTTCCCTCATCTCCCCAGATTCTTGTCTTCGCGAGAGTTGATTGAGTGCACAGCAAGAGGAAAATACTAGTAATCAACATGGACTAGCGAGCGACAACAAAATGGAGTAAATACCCATTTTGCTCACACCAGCTATCCACGCCTGGCCTGGATTATGCTCCTCGCATCGTTGCCACCATCTCCGCTGCCAGAGCTGCTTCTCGACGGTCTCTTGCTCGAGCTGCCGCTTGAGCTGCTCCAGCTCTTTGGTGTAGGACGCACAAAGCGTGTCCTGTTCTTGTCTATTAGGCACTCACAAGAAGCCACGGCGGAGAAGAAGTGTCGGGTGAGGCAGCGAAGAGAGACTTCGAGATGAGCCAAAGTTGTGCACATATTGATCACCACTGCATTCATTGATCTCCACCCTACATAAACCTTACGAAAGAGGGAATGTGGTCTTCTTCGCACGCTTGACGTGCAGTTCCTCTGGGATCTGGACATGAGACAGTGCTTCCGCGGCCATGACGGCCTCAAAAAGGGATGGTGAGTCGTCGCACTGTTAGCTCGCAGCCACGCAGCGCGGCGCCTGAGGTGCACCGCAGACGGACGCGTGACCAAGTGTCCGTCACGCGCACCACCCAGCGGGCCACAGAGAGGGCATCCTCTTCCCACGCGTCCACGTGCAGTAGTTCTTCACCCTCGGTGGCCGCGTCTTCGAGCACGACCTGCACGGGTCGGACAGTCTGAAAGGTCACGGCGAAGTCCGAACGTCACGTCATCTTCTTTGCGGTACCCGTAATTGTAGTCGTGCGGAATCGGAAGATCACTCCTGACGATGGCGTCCCAGTAGAGATAGTGTCCGGCAAACGCGGTTTCCGCGGACTTCACGTACCAGATGCAGTTGCGGTACGCGACACTGGGGGCAGCATCGCGAACAGGAACGAATGGCCGTGGCCAGGTGCATCCGAGGTCGACAGTTGGGCGGTGAGCGTACATCCCGACTCGTGCATCTTGAGTTCCAGCAGTCCTCGCACTCGAAGCCTCCCCGCGGCGCGATGCTATCATTGCAGATACAATCCGTCATCCATGTCCGCCGCCCTTCCTTCTGCAGTAAGCGTACATAGAGGCAATGGAGCACTTCCTCCGTCTCAAAGAGGACGCCTTCCGAGCCCAGAGCCTCGACGTGTGGGTCTGAAATTTGGCAGGACCTGGCATCGTGAGCGATTACATTAGATTCGATTAGACCACTCGATCACAGCCAACGAAATAATACACAAACCAATAGCGCTCCCTCGGGTCGTCTCGTAGCCATAGAGCCTATTTCCCGTCCGAGAAGTCGACCAACACGAGAACGAGGCGCGTTCCCGGCTTCCGTCCCTTGATGCTCGTAGGCATCCACGGCAGGAGTCCCATCGTTCCGCAAATCTGCAAGTGACAAGAGTTCAGGTATGGCCGTTCATGCAAAGAACCTGCGAAGTGAGTATGCAGGATTCTCTCGCTTGGTCAATGGAAATTCCGCGCACCGTCCCAGCCATCATCCGACGAACGGTTCACTCGAGAGAAGGACATCACAGTTTGTGACATGATGTTGAAGTTGAGTTCTTCGGTCGATGGGACAGGGATCACGCGTCACACGGAGTTCACTCTCCTTTCCGCGACCAACACTACCCGTCTCATCATGTCTCTCCGTCCATGGCTCCACGTGAACCCCTGCGACTTCACCAAGATGCACTATTTGCTTATCGAGTCGTCCGCCGACGAATGCAAATTGCACGTGCGCGACGACGACAAGCAGCATCGCTGGTGAGTTCTCTTTCCTGCTTTCCGCGTGCTGTGAGTTAGAAACTAAGGCGGTTTTCCATCAGGCAACTCACCACGCGTGACCCCCTGGACATGGACCTCCTGAATCTGGTCCGGACGACCCCCATCGGATGCCTCGCACGCAGCGTGCCCGCTGGCACGGAGATTTGGCTCTTGCACTTCCAGGCTCTCATGGAGGATACGCGGTGCACTGTTGCGATTAATGTTGCCTTTCCGGACGTCAACACGACCAAGTGCCGGCGTATTGGTCCGCTGACGCCGATCGCCGTAATGATTCCTAAGACAGGTTTGTTTTGGCGGGCCAACAGCACCTACTCAGTCCGTGCGAACGAATGGCTGACGCGGACACCCAGCGGCAATGCCAACACAGCTGCTTCGATCGCGCCGGATAGCGGTGTGTTTCGCGCCGCGGGAGACTTTTTCCTGCTTGTCTGGGCCGCCCTGCCAACCAACGCGGACCGATTCGAGTGTCTCCACAGCGAGTTGGCAGTGCCGTGTATCATCGATGCCGAGGTCCCGGGCATGCGCATGTGGAAGTATATGTCGTGCGCATGGCGGAGACGGGGGCCTCTGTGCGCTTCCGACTTAAAAGAAGCGGCGAGCTGCTCCAAGGCTGCCACCTCTCGGTGCGCAAGATTTGATGCCCCACTTAACGCACGTTCAAGTGGTAGCCGACCAGCGACAAGAGAAAATGAGACCTCAGGCACATTGCATTGACCGTCGAAAAAGAAAACCACCACCAAAAATCCAAACGCATTGTTCTCCTACCCAGTCTCAGCACCTACCTACGCAAACTTTGCATCACTGCAGCCATTGCGTTGAGCGAGCGCTGACGCTGCTGCATCTCGGCAGCTCTCTCGGCCTGCTCTTGCTCGCGCTGCTGCTGGATCTGCTGAAGCTCCTTGGCGTGGGAATCGCAGATCGCCTCCTTTTCGTGGCTCACGCGCGCCACGTCGATCTGTAATGATCTGAGCTGCTCTCGTAGCTTCCCGCACTCGTCCTTCCAGAGCTGGACCTCGGTGCCAGTGGTAGCGATCGCTTGCTCCCGCTGCCGCTTGGCTTCGTCGCAGTCGCGCGTGAGCGTCGCCAAAGCGCTCGCGCTCGCAGTCTTTTCCTCTGTTACCTTGGCCAGCGCCGCGCTCACCGCGTCCCTTTCCTTGACCACTTCACGGTACTTCTCCTTCAATGCTGTCCCCTCACCAGTCAACGACTCGACCTGCAGCTCAAGCTGCTCCTTGTCGCGAGCAAACTGCGCGAGCAGTCGCTCTTCGTCCTCTCGGCCGTTGGCCTCTTGCTCCGCCGCCGCCTGGAGGTGCTTAATTTCGCGGTGTAGCTGCTTGTTCTTGGCTGCGGTCATGGCCAACTCGTCGATGCAGACCGGTCTCATCCGTTCCAAGAGACGGTTCCACATGAGTGCGACCGAGTCCACGCCTTCCGAGCCACCTTTGGTGGCCGCGGTGGTCGCCATCGCCACCAATGGTTTACGCTTCGCCGCCCTCTTTCTTGGCAGCTTCTCGCGCCGCTCGGCCGCACACGCCGCCCGCACCGCGGCGATCTCGCGGTCAACCGCCGGTTTCCAGAGAAATGTCGCGCCGTCCACGATATCGTCAAGCGACTGTAAGCGCTCGTGGATCGCGTCCGCGTCCAACGTTTCGTTCTTCAGGACAAAGTGAATGCCGGCGCTGTGCAGCTCTCGTCGCTTGGCGTCGTCCATCAAGAGTCGCACGAGCCGCGCGCGGCGGGGCATCACTGCCCGCGGTGCCGCTGGCTCGTCTCCTGGCTCCTCTTCCACGCGCGCGCGCTTGCTCATGGTCAGGCGAGAGCAAGACTGAGACTGAGCAATGCATAGCGGTGGAGGCTTGTCCCAGAGGGTGCCAACGGCAGAATGCGAAGCTCCCTCATGTGAATGCCATCATTTTGTGACATGCCCTTGAAGTTAACGCTTCAACATGAAAAGATGACCAAGCAGCTATGGCGGAGCTTTGGAAGGAGGCGCCGGATGACTTCATGGAAGTGGTCGCCTTGCACACTTGTAACCGAGCCGCAGCAGCAATCACCCCAGACGAGCTCCACACATCGGCCCAGCGTCTTGGGCGAGCCAAACTCCCTCACTCGTATCGCAGTTCTACCATCACCGCGTTCACGGACCTGGTGAGTAATGCTCCCAAGGAAATTCAAGACCTAGCCGAAGATTCACGAGCAATTGTAGCCTTCGAACTCGTCCTCATGGCGCTCGCTCCAACCGTGTACCAAAACGACAACTGGCTTATGATTCTCACGGGCGGCTACACTGAGTGGATCGCACATGCCAGCCGTCGTCTGCTCTCTGTTCGTCAACTCTGCGCTCTTCTGGCTTCTGAAGCGGGTGGGTATGTGTTCACATTCTGCAAGAAACACGGCCTTCCCGACCAAATATACGCGACAATCATCCATGTTCGAGAGGAAGCGCTTGACGACTCCGGTATTGCCACGGACCCCCGACCGACGTTGACCATCTACTACGACTTGATGGACATGAGAACGAAAGTCTCTGCTATGGGAGCCACGGCCAGCTCCATGATAGCCGACAGACCGTCGCGTTGCTAAAGTGATCGCAGCCCACAAAGTCCAACTATCATCGTCATCACTTCCACAAGGTCCAGGTTACTGGCGCTTTCCGGCGTGGATCTGGAGTATCCTGACACGGCTGCAGCTATACGTCAAGAAATTGCTAAACTGCTCCCCGATCTCCGCAACTCCGATAACCCAGGCATCCTGTGGCAAATCTGGAAAACAACCTCAGAGCCAAGCTCATTCAACTCGGTCGAAACTTTCGCAAGTCGCAGACGCAGCCACTAGCAACACAGCTGTCATCCCTGCGGCGCGCACGAGACGCAGCGGCGGATCCTGTAGCCTCAGACCAGGACGAAAGGGCTCGAGACGAAGCTCAAGCGGCTTTTGATGAAGTGGCAAACGAATACGCTTCCACTATACGCGACGCTGGCTTCGACCGATACGCACTGGAGTCTGAAACGAGCTCACGATTTTTCTTCCGACCGCCGTCCTACTCGCTACGACGGATTCCGATCTCTTCAATAACCACTCCGGACGGGACTACGTCAAGAGTTCTTCAAACTCGACCCCAACACACTCGGTGAGATTCTTTGGATTGTATTCGAATACCAACGCCGTCGAGGCGTCCTACTCCCGTCGCAACGAACGTCAGCGGTCATCCTCTTGCACAAGAAAGGAGATCGAGGACTACCCGGAAACTACCGCCCCATTTCGCTCATGCCGGTCGAAGTCAAGATTCAATCCAAAATTCTCACCGCGAGAGTGATGGATGTCGTTGATACACTCGTGCACAGTGACCAGAAAGGAATTGTCCCAGGCCGCTCCATTCATCACCAAATTCGACTAGTCCACGACCTTCAAGACCTGTGTACATTGGAAGAGTCCGAAGGTCTCGCCGCCTTTCTGGATTTCGAAAAAGCGTATGACCGAGTCGACCATGGCTATCTCAGAGACATCCTCGGAGCGTATAAGTTTGGCCTGGACTTTCGCGCCTGCGTTGATCTTCTCTACCGTGATACAAAGGCGTCGTTAAATCTCAATGAGTGAATGCAAGAACCATTACGTCCCGGCCGTGGTGTGAAACAAGGCGACCCGCTCTCCGTGGTTCTCCTCACAGTCTGAGTCGAGCCCCTCGGCAACCTTATACGTGCCCGTCCAGACTTGGGGATTCCTCTGGGGGATGTTACGACTGTGACTGGGGCGTACTTTGCCGATGACTCGGCTTTATTCCCGCGCGACCAAGACGCACTCACCGAGCAGCTCGTACTGGTGGATGCTTATTGTCGAGGCCCTGGAGCTCGCCTTAACCGGGCGAAATCTCAGCTGCTCACTTTAAATCGCTACGCAGAGGTAGTGACCCACAAGCTCCTTCCTACCGGCAGCCGGCTCTGGCAAAGAAACCCACCCAAGGATTTGCTCGCACGGCACCTGCCACTCCATCGAGACGGAACAAAACCTTTTCTTCGACTGCAACCCAGTACGCGCGCTCTGGGACCAACAGTGGCTGGCCTGGTCAAGACTCATTGTTGGTCGGCCCAGCTGGCACGAAGTCGTTTTCCCCTACCGCGTGCGTGTTCGCCGCCGATTCGAGGCCCATCGTGGAGGCATAATTCTGCTATGGCACGTGGCAGTTTCGATCCTTCTTCACCAAGTATGGTGCGACCGTAATGGCCGTGTGTTTGAGGCAACCGAGCCCCGCCCCAGTTTGAGCAGACACCACAGTTTTCTTGATGTGTTCGCGGCCCACGTTCGCTCTCTACGACGGCGCCACACCACCGATCACGAGTTGCTGGAATCCATCCACGTCGCCCTCGAACAACTAACAGCATCGCCGGCATACGCACCCATCGAGGACCGAATGGAGACCCCGGCATTCCTCCCACGCCAACCCAGGCACCTTCAAATCTGGACTACAAGAAGCAACTCCTCGTAGCTAGGCTAGTTTAGTATTACACTTCC
>JAADVZ010000352.1:0-29176 GCA_023335925.1 Pythium phragmitis
AGGAGCGTGTCTTTGTGTCCAAGTGTCTTGTCGTCTCAGTGTGTTGTGCGTGTACGTGATGGTTTGAAATGTGTGGTTGTTCGTAATCAACAAATAGCATGTGACTTCGTTTTGCGCGACTGTGTTGCCCGTCGGTACTGTTCTTGGATCTGAGATGTCTTCTATTGCCAATTCAATAGCCGACCCAAGTGCTCCAGCGTCAACTGTTCCATAAGTGCGTGTCAGTCATCGTAGTATTTACGTGTAGTTCTAGTACGTAATGTCGGCATGGAGCCGTCGAATATCCAAGCCACCTGTACGGTACTGCACTTTACCTACCGAGTAATCTCTCATGTTTCTATGCTGTAGCCATGTGATTCACATGGCTACACTTCTTATCTCGATGAAGCGATATACCAGTCAGCCAATCAAATCACATTATCTCTCTGCGCTGGCATGTCACGTGCAAAGCCAGGACTTTCTGGTATCAAAAACCACCAAAAACCACCGATTGTGGGTTGGCTTTGCCAGCGGATTATGTGATCCGACGGCTGACTGCTTTATTTTGATTGGTCGCTACGATTCTGTCCCTCTTCCTTTGCTGATGCCGGAAGCGTTCATAAACTCATGCCCCGACACTAATCACTTTTGACTAACTATAATATATCACAGTTGATTTCACACCTAATTTCAATAGACAGCCCTACAAATACTCCAAGAATCAACTCTGAAAGGTCCGTCGGCAGCGGCCACGTCACCTGAGCGGATCCACTAATCACGCCCGACTTGACTTGCTCATCCGCTCCCACTGGATACTGTGCATGCGCTTTCTCACCCGCCACCTACACTTTGGGACCTCTTCACAACAATCAGTGGCGGTACTTTTCCATCCAGTTCACCGAGCCATTTCTAGATTCGCTCTCCGAGACCCACACACCCCAAGGTACTGCCAACCACGAACCAACCAACCATGACCAACATCGCCATCGTCTACTACTCGACCTACGGCCACATTGTGGCGCTCGCCGAGGCCATCAAGGAGGGCGTCGAGAAGAACGCCGGCGTCACGGCCACGATCTACCAGGTCGCCGAGACGCTCCCGCAGAATGTGCTTGATCTGATGCACGCGCCGGCCAAGAAGGACTACCCGATCGCGACGCCCGAGGTGCTCCAGGCGGCGGACGGTATTCTCTTTGGAATGCCCACGCGTTTCGGTGCCATGCCCGCGCAGATGAAGGCGCTTGTCGACTCGACCGGCGGTCTGTGGGCGGCCGGCGGCCTCGTCGGCAAGCCGGCGGGTATGTTTTTCTCCACTGGTACACTCGGCGGTGGCCAAGAGACCACGGTCATGTCGTCGCTGACGTTTTTGACCCACCACGGCATGTCGTTCGTGCCGCTCGGCTACCGCTCGCCGCTTCTCTTCAACCTCGAGGAAATCCACGGCGGCAGCCCATGGGGTGCGGGCACTCTCGCTGGTGCCGATGGCTCGCGTCAACCGTCCACGCTTGAGCTGGATGTCGCCAAGGTCCAGGGTGAGACGTTCGCGCAGGTGGCCCAGAAGCTCGCGGCCAAGCCTGAGGAGGCGCCCGTGGCCGCGGAGGTCCCTGCTGCCGAGCCCGTCGCGGCTGAAGCCCCCGTTGCCGAGCCCGTGGAGCCCGTGAACGAACCCGAAGCGACCGTGGAGGTCGAGAAGCCCGTGGCGGAAGTCCCGGCTGTGCCCTCAGAGGAGCCCAAGAAGAAGGCGAGCTTTTTCCGCCGCCTGTTTTGCATGGCCGAGTAATTATGCCCGTACTCTGCAATCGATATGTTTTGTATAAAACCTTTTTTTGCATCTTGGCAACACGATTTTGGCTCATTCAAGAATACTACCTACCGTAAGACTTCTGAGATGTTTTCTGTGAACCGTAGATTACGGACCCAATTACCCCGTACTACTGCTAGTACGTACTAGTAGTACACTATAATTGGGGTCCTTTCCCAGTCATGATGACTGTCATCCATTCTTCAAAGCCTGAACGGTACACTGTACTGCACCCGCAGTCTGTTTGCGACGAAAACTAAATTCCTTCGAGAACACTTCCCTTTCAGAATCGAAACTCTCCCCATCCTTGAAAATATCCAGACAGGGGTTGACTGACCCTGGCCCACTGAGAATGATCCAAAAGATCATGCTCACCGGGAGAAAGACAGCGCCAGGAAATCCAGCAGAAGCGGCCGCCTTCTTCAACCAGTCAATGGGCATAGGGAAACGCTGTTGTTTGGCAATTGAGAGCACCAGGATAATTAGCTCAATCGAATCCTGGGTTGCCTCGTGAGCCCAAATCCCAGTTTGGAGCGGATTCGAGAAGATTACGAAACTGATTCCATCCGTGTCAGCCAATCAAGTCACTGGAAAGAGCATCGCTGGCTCCACCAACGGAACACTTCTGCAATCAATGCAACTTCAAGACCCGGCCCATCGATTATGGGAGTTCTGTATCCTATAAAATAGTTATTATGCATCTCTACTCTACAGTATCAGATATGAATTCTACAACGAAATCGGTTTTCCGAGGCACGAAACAAAACCCTTTTGTCCGACACGACGGGGGTCCATCGTAGGGTCCCTCTTCTACTTCCATTCCCCCGACGTTGGATAGCTCTCACTTTTGGTTTTCCTCCGCCCACAACAAGACCCCGTCCTCTCTCCAAGCCACCATGACCAAGATCGCGATTGTCTACTACTCGACCTACGGTCACATCCACACCATGGCCGAGGCCGTCAAGGCCGGCGTCGAGGCCGCTGGCGGCACCGCCACGATCTACCAGTTCGCTGAGACGCTCCCCGAGGAGGTCCTCAAGGCCATGCACGCGGCGCCCAAAAAGGACCACCCGCTCATCACGCCCGAGATCCTCGCCGCGGCCGACGGTGTGCTCTTCGGTATCCCGACGCGTTTTGGCTCCATGCCAGCGCAGGTCAAGGCCTTCTTCGACTCGTGCGGTGGTCTCTGGGCCAAGGGCGGTCTCGTCGGCAAGCCGGCGGGTATCTTCTTTAGCACGGGTACTCTTGGCGGTGGCCAGGAGACCACGGCCTTCACGTCGCTGACCTTCCTCACGCACCAGGGCATGACCTTTGTGCCGCTCGGCTACCGCTCGCCGCTTCTCTTCAACCTTGACGAGATCCACGGCGGCAGCCCGTGGGGTGCGGGTACCCTCGCTGGTGGCGATGGGTCGCGCCAGCCGTCCAAGCTTGAGCTCGACGTCGCCAAGGCCCAGGGTGAGAGCTTCACGCAGGTCGCCAAGAAGCTTTCGGCTTAAACAGTGTCTTTCTCCGATCCGAGTCCCCTTTCCATCGTGGCTACACCATTGTGACAACATCGGTCACGACTTTCCACGGGGGCTTTTCCACTACTGTAGTTCCCTCTTATGACGTCAATAGTACACATCATGAACAAAACACGGCATGGACTCATGAGGAAGTCATGTGTTGGAGACGACGCAGCTTCCAAGAGTCTGCACTGCAGACTCTGCAGTGTCGTGGGCCGTGGAAGAGCGATCCACGTGGATGGACCCTTTCGAGATCTTCAACTTTAAAACCCTCTCATTTCATTGGCCAGAATAGATTCGTAATTAATCCGTCAATACTGGTACGCTCTTTGGGTACATCGTAACCTGGTTACCATTCCTCGCAACAATCCAAGATGCTTGCCCGACGGCTCCTGCTGCGTCGCGCGGCCTCTGCGCATCGGCGCGTCGCTGTTCGCAGCGATGCACAACAGACGAGACAGGCTGCTGTGTTGCAGTGGCACTGCCGCTCCGTGCGATGGGCTTCCAGCGGGAACCGCTCTCTTCCTCCTCCTCCTTCTTCTTCCCACGACAGCGACGAGAGTTTTGCGGACCGCGCCGACCGCGTCAAGCACGAGCTCTCGGTTCTCCACAGCGTTGCTGTAGCCGCTCATGACCACGAGGAGCTCGCAAGGCTTCGCTCGGAAGCCCAGCGTGAGGACCTCTGGGATGACCCGACCCACGCCGCGTCGATTCTCCAGCAACTCGCGACACTCGAGTCCCGCGACACGCGCGTGAGCGATCTGCGCACGCGCTTCCTCGACGCCAAAGGTCTCTACGCGCTCGCGAAGGAAGAGCACGAGCGCAGTCTCATGGACGAGTGCATGGCGCAGCTGGCGCAGCTGCTGGACGAGGCCAAGTCGCTGCGCGTCGAGCTCTTGCTGGCGCACGCGAGCGACGCGGCGTCGTGCTTTGTCGAGATTCAGGCCGGCGCCGGCGGCACCGAGAGCTGCGACTGGGTCGCCATGCTCGCGCGCATGTACCATCGCTGGGGCGAGCGCCGGCGCTTCCGTGTCACGTACGCAGATGCATCGGCCGGCGACGAGACGGGCTTCCGCTCCGTCATGCTGCGCGTGGACGGCGCGTACGCGTACGGCTGGGCCAAGACCGAGGCCGGCGTGCACCGGCTCGTGCGCATGTCGCCGTTCGACAGTGCTGGGCGGCGCCACACGTCGTTTGCCCAAGTACGCGTGTACCCCCTGGCGGTGGCGACGTCCGCTACGAAACAAAGTATAGAGATTCCGGCCAAGGACCTGCGCATCGACACGTACCGGTCGTCGGGCGCTGGTGGCCAGCACGTCAACACGACCGACAGCGCCGTGCGCATCACGCACTTGCCCACGAACACGGTCGTGACGTGCCAGTCCGACCGGTCGCAGCACCGCAACAAGGCCGAGGCCATGGACATGCTCCGCGCCAAGCTGCACCAGCGCGACCTTGAGCAGCGCGCGACGGCAAGGCACGCGTACACGCAGGGGCTGGGCGACAATGCCTGGGGCAGCCAGATCCGCTCCTACGTGCTGCAGCCGTACACACTGGTCAAGGATCACCGCACGGCCTTCAGCGTGAGCGATGCGACGAGCGTGCTTGACGGCGGCCACACGCTCGATCGGTTCATGGAAGAGATGCTGCTGCTGGACGCCTCGTGGGGAGGAGCGACCGACGAGGCCCATAAGCAAAACTGATAAGGAGATTCGTACTGACATCTATAAAGAGAATACAATGGGGAGTAAGAAGTACCTATCGGTCGTTGCTGCTGGTTGAGGACAAGAGCGACACATTGTGGTCCAGTCGCCACGGCACCGCCGCCGCCGACAGCGACGACCCACGCGTCGCGCCTGTCGTTTCGTCGTCGGCGACGCGGCGAGCAATCTCGGCCAGCAAAATGTCGCGCTGGCTGCTGGCGATCACGCCCGTGGTCTCGGCCCAGTCGAGTACTTCGCCTACGCGTCGCGTCACAAAGTCTTTCTCTTGCACCGTGCGGCTCAGCATGAACGCCTGTTGGTGGAAAGACAAGTCAATCTCGCATGGAGGCTGAAGCCACGGCTCGCCGTCGATCTGGACCGGCAACGTTTCGCTGAGCGAGATCTTGACGCGCTTGGCTTGACAGAGCCGCACGGCCTTGGACAAACCGACCTGCATCTGGCCCAAGTGGAGCGTGCCGTAGACCGCGACGACGTCCAAGAACCCATCATGCGGCGATGACGCGCCAATACGTGGCGATGACGCACTGAACACCGATTCCCCACTGTCCGATACCGAACCGTCATCAGTCTCGGACGCCGAATCTTCCTCATCGTCCTCATCCTCCTCTTCCGAGTCGGACTCGTCATGCCATAGCGTCGAGCCGCCGCCATAGCTGTTGATATTGAGCAAAATCACGCCCTCTGTGCCTTCCGGAAGGACGACTTGTTTGCCATCGCACTCCAACGTGATCTTGGACGGCAGGCCAGCACAGGTTCGCACCAGGAAATGCTTGGCGCCAAATCGGCTGTACCACAATTTGTTGACAAACTGGCTTACAAACAGCCCAGGCGATCGTTCGCGTTGCTCGTGGAATTCCAATGCGACTTGGGCATCAACACCGACGCCGATATAATTGTTGACCACGCCGCGCGTCTTGCCGTTGATATCGACGCGCCAGCGGTCCAGTAGACTCACGTGGGCCGCCTCAACTTCGGCAAGAATGTCACTCACATCTTTGGTCGAAAAGCCGCTGCCCCAGCCCAGCACGCGTGCGAGATCGTTGCCCGTGCCCAGCGGCAGGATAGCAATTGGTGGCTGCCGCGTCGCGCCAATCTCATCGAGCGCACCGAGCACCCAACCGACAGTGCCGTCACCTCCACACACCAAAATGCGAAGTCGTGGGATATCCTTAAACTGACGCAGCGGTGCGATCGGACTCTGGTGGGCGAGATCGTAAATCTGGATGGGGTTAAGCCAGCGGCGAATCTGGCGCAGCACGTGGAGACCCATTTGACCGCCGCTACGGCTGTTGATAAACACGAGCAGCGGTGTAATATCTTTCGGTGGGATGATCTCGAACGGCAATATCTCGCCCGTCATGGTCGTCTTCGATGCCGGTGCCTTGATCGTGAGCGCTGGCGGGAGATCGCTGTTGCTGTCTTGACGCTTGATGGGCGACGATGACGGCGTGTTGTCGTAGTCGCTCATGGTTGATTCCGTGCTCAGTGGCGGCAGCTCATCCCCCACCAGCAGCGGCTCCAGTGCCGACGAGATTCTCGGCGACGTGGTCGGACTCGAGCCGGCAGTCGAAGGTGACGACGCGTCTGTATCTCCATTGAGACTGCTTGTCTTCCCCGAATTTGGCGACGACGAAGACGAGATCGGCACAGCACTGGATCGCCTGAGTCGAATGGTCGCCATCTTGTTTACCGCCTTTTGCGCGGCCGTTCTCACGCTCGATAGTGCGCGCTGTGACTTGGACGCGATCGTCGGCACGGTCTCTTCTCTGATAATCACCGACGACGGCGGCAGAATGAGATTTGCATGGCGACCAAAGTCACAGTTACGAAGCACGTGATTCCGATGGGCGTGGCGAGACTGGTGATGATGATGGCGATGGTGGTGATGATGCCGTGGAGAAGACGACGCGTCGGCCATGGCGGCGTTGAAGCAGTCCTCATGCACGCGGCGATGGCACCACGCACACTTGAGCCCCGACAGAGCGAGAATGCTGCCGCAAAAGAGACCACAGATCGCGCACGTGTCCATGGGGTCGATATTGCCCTTGACCCAGAGGTGCGGCTGGGCGACGGGCACGTCACTGCGCTGCGCGTCGCTTGCCGAGATCGCCGCCATCTTACACGCACACCGTTGGTCATCGTTCGTTAGTTTTGTCTTGCTACTTGTTGGTGAGTTGTTGGCAGCCGCGATCCCCGCGACTCGTGTGCGTGGCTTGATCGTCGTGGCTGCGCACTGCGCGTGGGCAAACATGCCACACAAATCGCACGTCACGACGTAACTGCGGATGCCGTAGACCGTGGATTCGCAAATGTTGCACCAGTGCGGCCCAGCGAGATTGCCAGGTCGCCACTGGTGGTAGCCCATGGCGTACGCGCCGTCGCGGAAGCTGCGCCACGTGAGGTAGAAAAAGAGTTTGCGCGTGACCAAGAACGCAAAGAGCGCCGACGCGCCGAGCACGAGCAGCGAGCCGACGCGCTGGAAGAGCTCCACAGCCTCGAGCGGCACGAAGGACGACGCCGGGTCCAGCAGGCCGTCGCTCGCAGCGTCCATCACGGAAAGAGAGCAGGCTGCTTCGTGTCGCTTCAGCGACTTCGAGAAGAAAAGAAATGGAGGAAAGAACAATGAGAGAGAGGGTAACCGGGTTACGATGTACCCATGATCAATCCATAAGCGTAATCATTCAGAGTACGTAGTGGGACGGATGGATTAATTACGAATACAGAGATGAGATTTTTGGCCAATGGAAGGAGAGCGTTTTAAAGTTGAAGCTCTTGACCTTGAGGTGTCTGGTAACATTACCGCTTGGGGGACGCAAACGCCGCGGCGCGCTGCACTTCGCGATGGGCGATGTGCACGTTCGGGGCGTCACCCTCGCCGTCGTCGCTTGGAATCGGCAGAAAGTCGGTCTCCACATTCCAGTCGGCGAATCGGCCGCGGTGCAGTTCCAGAAACAACACGCTCGACGTGGTGCCAAAGTCGTTGCCCCACAGCAACAAGTTCTGCAGGCGATTGCTTTCCGCGTGGCGTGGTGCGAGACACGCGCGCGCGATCGCTGCGAGTCCGTCGTCGTTCAGGTACGTCGAACAGAGTGCCAGCGTCGAGAGCGGACGCGTATTGTGGCGCAGCAGCTTGGCAAACGCTTCGGCGCCAGCGTCGCCAATGCGGTTCGCGCTCAGATCCAACTCTGCCAGCGTATCGTGGCGCAGCAGCAGCGCCGCCAGCGCTGTCGCACCGGTTGCACCAATGCTGTTGGCTCGCAATGTGAGCCGCTCGAGCGAGTGGTTGTCCAGCATCCGCTCGGCAAGCACCTGAGCGCCATGGTCCGAGAGCTGGTGCTTGTTGAGACTCAGCACACGCAGCGTTTGGTTCACTTGCAGCATTTTGCCAATGTGCTGCACGGCCTCTTCTTCTTTGGTTCTCACGATGGGTTTGTCGAGATGGATCTCCACGAGCGTCGTGTTCTCTCGTAACGCCGTCACGATGGCAATGACGTTTTCAATCTCGAGCTCCGTGTTGGCCACATTCAAATACGCCAGCGGACACTGCGCGTGTGCCAATAAGTCGGCGATTGCGTGGCCGCCGGCAACGCGCAGTGGATTGCCGCTCAGGTCGAGCCAGCGCAAAGGCGCTGCGTGCTGTGTGAGCGCGCCGCAGAGCAACTTGCAGCTCTCCGGGCCGATGCGGTTACCGCTCAAGTGGAGCTCCTCAATCTCGCTCGCATACACGGCCGTGGACGCGAGTAGCCGTGCGAGCGCTGGCGCCGCGTCCAATAAGAACGGCGTCTCGTCCAGCACGATGTCGTTCACATCGTTCGCACCACTCATGCTACCCGTCCGTCCGGTTGTTTGGATCGTACTCGTATCGTCTTCCTGTTCTTCGCCGAGATAATTGTGAGCAAAGTCGAGGGACGTGATGCCCACGAGGCGGCTCTTGACCACGGCGTTACTGAGTGCGACGAGCTGGATGTTGCGCAGGCGATTGCGGAAACACTCTTTCGAGTTGCCGGCGACCACGAGCCGCAGGGTCTTGTGTGGCTCGCTCGCATCTTCATTGTCATCGTTCTTGGCCTCTTTCTTGTGCTCATGGCGACTCGCCAGCGCCAGTGCCGTGCGGTAGAGCCCGCTGGTCGCGCCGGCGTCACCCAGAAAGAACCGCCGCACTTGGTCGACGACGTCTCGTCTCGCTGTGATGCCCAGCGACAGGCTTTCCATCTCGTACAGGTGCAGAAACTCCTCCATCGTACTCTTTTCTCCCCCGCCGATTCTTTTTTAGTGAGCATCAAGGATCTACCTCATTCCCCAGGGGCGCGTCTCTTCAAGATCGAGTTGGGATCCCTCCCAAGAGACACACTAGTCTTACTGTTGCAGCAGGCATGCCGCCCAAGGCTGCCGCTGCGACGGCGCCCAGCAAGCCACCTGCGCCGACCAAGGACGAAAAGCCCGAGGAGAATCCAGCAACGACAGTCACACCACCCGAAGATGAGAATGTACTCAAGAAAGGCGTCTTCAGCTTTGCCGATGGTGCGACGTACACGGGCGAGTACCGCACGACCAGCAATGGCGTCATCCAGCGTCATGGCCACGGTGTCTATCAGTACGGACCAGAGAGGTACGACGGCCAGTGGGAGGGTGACGTCATGCACGGCCGCGGCACGTTCCATTTCGCCACGGGTGCCGTCTACGAGGTACGAGCCACCTACTTTTCTGATGCAGAGCAAAGACTCAGAAGAATGATCTACGCAGGGCGAGTTCCAGCATAACATGTTCCACGGGGACGGCAAGTACCAGTGGGCGGACGGTGCCGTGTACACGGGCTCGTGGACGAGCGGACGCATGCACAGCGAGCATGGGGAATACGTTGACAAGGATGGCGTCATCTGGCGCGGTCGGTTCTTCAATGGAAAGTTGGACAATGGCCGCATTTTTCACACTCTGCGATAAACGGGAGAAATAATAAAAATATATATGCTTGCTGGATATTTTCCAACGAATGGTTAGATTGGCAACGCCGAGCCCTTGCGGTCAAGAGGCGGTAGCAGTCCGTGCTGCAGCAAGTCGAGCTCCTGCGGGAGCACAGACTCGACGCCGTAGAGGTCTTTCTCGTTGGCCATGAGCTGCTCCATGAAGCCACGGTTCGGGAAAATGAGCGGCCGCCGTGCAAGCACGTATGAGTAGGCGGCCGACAGTGTGCACTTGGTTTCGAGCATGAGGTACCAAATGACGATCGTCGAGGACCGGGAGACGCCCTGCACACAGTGGATGAGCACGCGGCCGTGAGGAGCCGCGCGCTGGATGAACGCCACCGTGTGGGAGAACTCTTTGCGAATGTCGACGCTCTCTCGGTCCGGGATGTCGACGTCCAGATAGGTAACGTGGTCGAACTTGTTGCGGTCGTCAGTGATGGCGCCCATGTTGACAATGTGCGTGATACCGAGATCGGCGATGATCTGGGCATTGTTGGCCTGCCAAAAGTTGCCCAGGAAGAGGAAACCCGGGAGGATCTCGTTTGGGTATTGGAGCACAGTTGACGGGGACGGCGTGGCGGTCGTTGGGGCAGTGACCACGACTTCTTCTTCTTCTTGATCTTCTTCAGCGTCTTCTTCTTCGCCATGCTCGCGATCATGAGATTTCACGGACCCATGTGGCGAGCCGCTGGTCGCGGTGGACACGGAGCTGCTTGTAAGGCTCGCAAGGGCATCTGGCTTTTGCAGCATGAACGGGTACTTGGACGCGAATGCGTGGAAACCCTGCGCGAGGAAGTAGACGGAGAACACGCGGCCTTCACGGAGCAGCAGCTTGGCCAAGCGGAAGCCACCGTCGAGACGAGAAAGCAAAGAGCTGGACGTGCGGTTCGAGCCGATCACGACAATCTCCATCATGTCGCGCGCACGCAGCTTGTCGAGGAGCGCCGCGTTGCCACAGGAGGCGAGCACGTCATCGACCGTCTTGTGGCGCGAGCGGCGACCGTGCTCGCAGTGGAGCGAGCCGCGCACGTGCCCCGCGGCAAAGTCGGCGGCGCTGCGGCAGTCGATGACCGTGAGGCTCGAGGTCTGGAGGCGGTTAAAAAGCGACGACGGCGCAAGTGGCGGCACGCGGGCCCGCTTGCGCATGAGGCGTCGAGGCGAGAGCCGCCGCGAGAGAGCGAGCGCCGAGCGCTGCGAGTTGGATCGCGAGGACTCCGTGGTGGCGTCGTCGTTATCGAGGAGTTCGGCGTCCACGGAGCTCACGGAGTGGTCCAGTTTTGAAGAGGTTTCATCGGAATCGTCATTTAGGAAGGATCCCCATTTCGCCGGCATTTTGTTGGTTTGGTTGATATTGTTGGACTCTTGGTCGTAAATATGGAAGGGGGGAGGCGAAGAAAATAAAACGAGTTGGAGAAACCAACACCAACAATGTGGCTCGCACCCGTCGGCTTGATCACTGCGGGCGCGAGCGAAGTGGAAGCCGCCCGCCTGCCGCCCATGATGGACACCACGGAGAAGCGCACCCACAACCCAGAGATCAAGCAAGGCGAGTCGGAGCCAAACCTGTGGGAATGTATACATTGGCACGACTAGAACTGAATTGGATAGAAAAGTTCTATCGATTGATAAGATGTGTAATAACCCATTTGGCAAGACAATTGGTGTAGGAGTTGTCTGGCGCATTAATTTGCAGAGTATGCGAACCGTCCCTAGCCCTTTGTAACAGCGGCCTTTGCAATTTTGTGGACTCGCACAGCTTAGGGCTCGGGGCTGACTTGTGGGTCGCCAGGCTGAAGAAACTGTTCTCCCCTCACGATTGTGACGCAAGTGTCTTCTGTGGGATGACTGTCCAGTCACTGGACACTGGACTCCAGTGTGAACTCCATTCAAAAGTATGCAACCAAGCAAACACGTGGTTTTTTTGGGGTGGCGAGACCGCGCTGATTGACGCCCTTGCTGAAGCAAGGCACGGAGCCCTCAATCGAAACCCTGTTGCAGGCGACAAAACATTTGTGATGTGAGGCTTACGACTCTCGAGCCAAAAAGCTGTTGGAAGACCTCATAGCCTCATGTTACAAGCTCCTGGGCGAGGAGCAAGAGCACACACAGTATGGGTGTCTTGCTACTCGCCAACATATTATGGGTGGACCCTTCCGATCATACTGTATTCGCAGGTGGCCAACATTTGTGGAAATAGGAGTGCATCCACATCCACAATGTTGGCCACCCGCGAACACATGCATCATAGTGTACCCAGAACACTGCTTTGCATGGACAAATATGTTTAACTTCGGTTTGGAGATGTGAAGAACACTGCGACGACGCAGCGACTGGATTGTAGGTACGGCTTCCGATGCAGCTGCGGGTGGCTCACAGCGTCTGGACTCAAGTCGAACAGTGTCGATGGCTACGGCGTGGTCCACACGGTGGATACAGTGTAATTGCAGGTGGGTACCACCAGTGAGCTCTGGAGACCAAGCAGCTCTAATATGGAGGTCAAAGAGTGCATGGGCAACGGCCTACTGCGTAGTACAGCTGTACGCGCTGTACTAAGTAGTATGGACCATCTCCGAGTAATCTTGTCCAGAGCTGTCCAGACTGGGCACATCTGGGCCATGGTACACGCGGAGTCCGCGTGCACCATTCGTGCAGCAACGTGGGGACAGACGGATTGTGTCTATTCTGGATGGTCTACTACAGTAGTGTTACTGGGACGTATGGAAGAGGATCTTGCCAGCCTCATACGACGAAATCATAATGGCGCAGGCCGGCGCAACCTTGGCCACGCGTGGCGTGAGACCGGCCACCATGCCGCGCAGTCCCTCCTCGAGCCAAATGCGCCGCAGCATTTGCACGGACGACCGCGGGCGGCCGTTGCGGTGGTGCGTGGACGGCGTCGTCGCGTACATGGCCACCTGCGCGCGTGTCTTGACCACGTCAAACGGATGCGTCACAACCGTCGCGAGCGTGCCGGCCATCATGCCGGCGAGCAGCGCAACCGTGACCTGCTTCTTGTTGGGATTCTCAACGGACAGCCACCGATGCAGCATCGGTTTGCTGGTCTCAATGCCGTACCAGTACATCATTGAGAACGGGATGTCCCGCGCGAGCGTGGCACCAAGTCCGGCACAAAGCTGACGCGGTCCGGCGCTGACGACTCGCTGCAGATGGTGGAGGAACGACTCGCCAGCGGTGCTCGCTTGCATCTGGACACGGATGACTTCGAGCGGCGAGAACATTGTGGCGGATCCAGCACGCGCCACACCGCCGGCAACCATCGCCAGTGAACCGACATTCTGGTTGGGGAGCGCATCTTGAAATTGCCGCAAGATCGCCTCGTACGATAGAAAATACATCGCTGTGGACGGCACGGCAATGAGCAGCGTTGGCGGCAGGCCGGCGTACAGCGCAAGTGGGCCTTCTAGTCGTGCGATGCGCGCCATCGTGCGGAATAGACTTGTGGACTTGCCATGACTGCATAGATCGTCAGCGGTGCACCGACAGCGCTTCAGCAGCCGCTCCTTGGGGAGCATCGTGTCCATTAATCCATTGGAGAAGCTGTAATGGGACGACTGGCACACAATGGATGGTAAGGCCATGAAAGCATCGCACAGGGGTGGCTCAGCATAGAACGTACCGTCTTGACTTCCTGTGGTACGTGGACAACGTCTGGAGCTTGCACTTGCAGGCGCGTCTTGACCACCTCAAGAGCTACGCGCACATCCACCAGTTTCGTCAGCAAAACCAAGAAGCGCGGGGAGCACTGGCGGTCGTGTTGCGTCACGTACGTGCAACCTACAGACCAATACACAGCAAATAAGGCAAAACTGTTCACTAGGGATACAAAGTTAATAGACAACGCACCGCAAGCGACGTGAGCAGCGCGCCGATGGACGCGGCCGCGGTCTTCTTCAAGGTGTCGTCCATGGCCTGCTCCGGATAAATGACGAGCTGGCAACGTCACAGGCGGCCACGTTTCAGCCAATCAACCAAATCTTCGCGTAGCCACGCAACGATTGGTCCAAAACATTTCAAGTTGAGGTTTCAACCTAGAAGTGGATTGTCCTATATATTTGTTGCGAAGCTCTCTAATAGATTCTCATTGTCGAGGTGAGTTTTGACTACCAATACATTTCTCCTATGACACCAATACAGTGGGTTCGGCTCAAAATCAGGTTGCCAACCCAACCGACTCTCCCAGCGCGAATGAGTGACTGGCTTCGCCCACATACAGTTTTGAAGTCAACTAGTTCTCCAAATACAGTACGCTTCCACGTAGAGACCCAGGCCAAACTCAGAGGGTGTTTCGACCTGTGTGATTATCATCCGAGAGAACGCGACGCCGCCTCTGCCGCCAACTCTCTTCTCCCACAAATAGCACTCTCTCTCTCCAGCGTAGCGCTGCGTGGAGGCTTTCTATAGATCACTCTTATCTAAGAAAGGAACGAAGCACCCCCACCCACCATCATGATGGAACCAACGTCAGCCACGGGTAAAGCTGGTGCCCTCTCGCCATTGGACCCGTCGTCCACGAAAGCTAACGCCGCGCCGGTTTCCGCCACCACCACATCTGCTACTACTGCTGCGACCACAGGCGCCGCTGCTTCCACGACGGCCGTGCCGTCCTCGACCACATCAGCGACCTCGACCACGGGCCTCCAGGGCGCCAGCTTCAAGATGCCGGCCAATGTTTCCATGCCCAACGTGCAGATGCCCAAGGCGCTCAAGGACAAGACCGACGATATCACGAACCGCATCGCGTCCACCGACATTAAGCGGATCAACGGATACATGCGCTTTGCGAACCTTGGCGCCGCGATCCTGCTCGCCGCGACATGCTTTATTCGCATGTTCATGGCGCGCAGCTACTCCGACTTTCTCGTCGTGATCTACCTCATGTACGGACGGTTAGGCATGCCTATGAGAGTTTCCAAGTCCAGTGCTGACAAGATCTCTATGATGATAGTTTCATGGCCGTCGGCCTCGTCTTCATTGAAAACCACGAGCAGTTTCCGTCCCTCGCGGAGAAGGTCAAGAACAACTTTGGCTTTATGTTCACGGCGCCGGGCAAGGCCGCGTACATCATGGCGTACGTCCTTCATTCGCAGACCTCTTTGCTTTTGGCACGGAGTATTCACATATCCGAATTGTATTGTTGTTAGGATCGCGTTCTTGGCGTTCTCGCAGGGTTGGATCGGCACGCTCATCGGCATTTTCTTTCTTTTCCTCGCGCTCTTCAACTTCTTCTTGATCAAGCGCGTACGTGGAGAGGACTCTGTACACCATTCGGATCATTCGCGATGGACTGACGTACTCTATCTATACTATGCAGCACCCGGCGTACCAGGCGCACATGACCCAGACCAAGCAAACCTCGCAGGACCAGGCGGATTTGGAGGCCATGCCCGAGCTCCGCTACAACCAGACGCAGCCCGAGGCCCAGACCGCTCACGTCGTTGTGTAGAGAAGGGAGACGCCCAGAGAACATTCGCCCATACATTTTTCACGCAAGAGCTCCCTTTACAACCAGCTCTTTTCTGCATGTTATCCTTGCATTGATCCGTCCATGTTATTTTAATCCATGGACTGAAAATGGAAACAAGTGAGAGGTTCTCTAATACAGGGGGATATGTGAATGGTTGCATGTTGGATTACTTGCAAGCTGGAACCATCGCCTGCAGCTCCATGACCGACATCTCCACTCTTCTTTACTTGGCCTCGCCGCCGTGCTGCGCGACGACGCCGTTGCCGTGGTACTTGAGCGTCTTGACCCAGTTACTGCGGCGTCCCGTCGGGTGCTTGAACAGCACCGTGGATTTCTTGCCGTGCTTCTTGATGTGGTTCTCAATGTGGAGCGGCAAAAAGTTGTGCGAGTACGAGATCTGGCCATTAAAGTTGCCCACCGGCGCCGGCTCTTGCACCTCAATCTCAAGACCGTACTTCTCGGCGTAGTGGAGCGCTTCTTCCTTCTTGTCAAACTTGAGCACCTGGCCGTGGAGCGGGTCGGCCGTGCTGGTCCAGCCCATGAGCGGGTTGGTCCACGTGCGCGGCGCGTCGAATCGGATCTCCCAGTGGCGCGTGTTGTACATGCCGCTCTGCATCTGGTGACGCGTCGGCATGAAGAGCTTGCCCTTGCGGCCGACGTACCACGAGTCGACACCCGACAGCTTAGCGACCTCTTTCGGGTACGGCATTGGCGCGGCGTTGAGCGAGGGGCTCACGGCGTCCGAAGCGTGGTAAGGAAGAACTGTACAAACAAACCAAGCGGGCATTACTACTCCCCAATTGTACTTCTTCTCCATCAATTGTGTCCTCGCGTACTCGTGCGCTGGGAGTCTTCGAGCACCTGCTTCTTGAGTTGCGCCATGAGCGCATCCTCCTTCTCAGCCGCAAGTTTGGCAGCCGCCTCTTCTTCGGGGGTCTTGGCATCCGAGAAGAAGCGTGCACCCGACACCGCTCGCGCCGCCTGGCGCTTGCCCTGAATCTCCAGCGCGCGCGCCGTCGTCTGCGTCACTCGCAACGCCATTCTTATTAGGCTTTCGCTGAAAATGCCAAGAGCTTCGCTTCCCCCATGGCCAGCTCCGCACCGCCCGAATTTCCAATCACCCAATCACCCATTTCTTTCAAATCAAGACACGGTAAAGACTGTAAATTTCGAAAATAAACTGTGATATTCAGCTCAATTTCTGGTTCAGTGTTTCTAAAGCATACAGATTCCCCAAAGACGATGCAAGATGCACCCACTTTGGCAATCACGTGGATCGGATCACAAAATGAAAAGCCACGCTATCGACGCTTGCGCTTCGTGAAAGCGGGACGAAGCGCAAGGCGGATCTGAGAGGCTGTAGCACACGTAGACCGACCGACCGTGAAAAGAGAGGAAGCGGAGGAAGAGCAACATGCAGCAGCACTCGCAAGACCACGAGAAGAAAAGAGTCCACGAGCGGCACAATCACCAGGCTCTGGAGACACCGTGGTCTCCAGCGGATGTCAAAATGACGAGCACGCAACTCCCTCGAGAGTCGCGAGTACCGTGAGGAATTGCTCGACCTCGAGTGTATCGCGCAGCGAGTACGCTGCCGTCGTCGCCGGCAACTGCGTGGCGTTGCCCGGGAGATCGATTTGCGTGGCCTCGGGGTCGCGCACAATGATGGAAATCCCCTTGCCGATCGATCGCGAATTGAGCGCAAGAAAAGCGTCCTCATCGCTCACGTCGTCGCCCAGGTAAAACGGCACGACGTTCTCGGCGTCCAGACCGAGCTCTTCGAGGATAAACATCACGGCGCGGCCCTTGTTCCAGTCCACGCGCGGGCGAAGCTCAAAGACCTTTTTACCGTGCTTCTTGACCAGCGACGGATGGCGCGCGATGTACTCGTCGACGATTTCTTCGACTTGATACTGGAGCTCCACGGGGACATGGCGGTAGTGGACCGACACGGCGAGTCGGTTGTCTTCCATCTCCGCCCCTGGGATATGCGCAATCTCGGCCGAGAGGTCTGCCACGCACTGCTCGAGCATGGGACGGAAGTTGTCGGCGACCTGACAGTTGATCGGCAATGACTTGGGGCCCTTGATGTCAAAGCCGTGGCTGCCGGCGTACACCAGGTTGTCGAGCTGCACAAAGTTTTGAACTTTTTCGGTCGAGCGGCCAGTGACAATCGCCGTGACGTACTTGGACGACAGCACATCGAGCGCGCGGCGCATCGCGTCGGTCATAAACGCACGGTCCGGAATGTCGACGATCGGCGACAGCGTGCCGTCATAGTCGAGAAACACCACGGGGCGCTTGCCTGGAAAATGGAAAGTCCTAATGAGCGAAATGGTGTTTCAACTCAAACGCTGATAGAATGGCCGGCATATACGCACCTGCGATTGAGCGGCGGATGCTCTCCATGTCCTGGAACGCGTTGGTGGGGTGCAGCATCTCTCTCTTCCTTCCAGTTTGGGTCTGCTTGTTGTACCTGGGAAGGAAGTGCCATTCAACCCATGCACACTGTTAGACAAACGTTCACCGACCAGTCAATCACTCCCTCACAACACCACATACCTTTCTCCCACTCGATTCCTCTCGTACCTCAGTCTACAGGGCAAAGCAGACTCGCACACCACGCCGATGTAGTCTCCCCTTACTGAGACGCCGGATCCAAACGCCGGAGAGGGAACTCGGTGCGCCGGTTTCCCACTTTGCGACGCTGCCTCTTCCGCACCAATGACCAATTCGCACCGACCCCAGCACAAGAGACGGGTTGACGAAGTGGTGCGAAAAGCGCGTCTAAATGCGGATCTCCTGTTGACACTCGGGTCGAGATACGCTGTGCGCTGAGCCAGTGGCGCGTGGCGAACGGCGGTGGTGGATAGCAAGACGGCTTTGCCCTGGTGGCTGGTCAATGCGTCCGGTCCGCCACGCTTGCGTATGGAATCAGATTGGTGGAGGGCTGAGTCAGGCTCTTTTTGACTCCGCATGGGGTTTTGAGGTTTTTTGTGGATATAGGAGTGAAACAGTCAGCAGGAACCTTTCAGATTCTGAATCAGAACGCATGCATAGAGAGAGGTGAACTAGATCAGTGGGGACGACAACAGATCCAGCACCAATAATAGCACTACACGAAGATGGCGTTTCTTGAGACCTTACCACTCCGGAGTGGTGCTTGGAAGCGAGACAGGATCGGTTGCCTTTTCCTGTGATGCTGGATCAACAGTGCTGAATCTGATCCCCCGACACACAGCCACAGCACCTCTCAAATTTGATGAATCTTGGTGAGTTGCTCCTTGTTAGAGTGACGTGTCAGTAAGAACCACGATTTGCGTCCGTCGCTCCGACTCATCAGCCTTGCAGTTCGTGAAAGATGGAGAAGCGGACGATGTCGATGCTACTACCGTAAACACCAAAGGATATTTCCGATGCAGTCAGGCGCACATCATTTTAGGTGGTAGCTGGTGTCGCGTGCAGTACCGTACCGTATGTGCTGTACTGGTGGTACCGATTGGTCTGGACTCCCAATCACTTGCAGCCAGATCCGATCTGCGACTGTACATTAGCGCACCCCTTCACTTCAAAAACCACCCTAAACCCCCTAAAAACCACGATCGGAACCCAACGAGTTGATTGTTCCACGCTAGGGTAACAGAATCCTTGGAAGAGAGCGGAGATCCTTTAGTTCACTCCAGAACTGTTCCCTTGTACGGGTTCTGGCTTGCAGAACAGATTGGGGGAGAGGAGACTGAGAACTGTTCCAGGAACGAAGAGCTCAAGATCTCTTTCTCGTATCTCTCCATTCATCTCGCATGATGCACACCAAGATGGCCAACGCGTCGTTGCGGCGTTCGCGCACGCACCAGCAGTCGACGACGCCGGATCTGTCGGTGCTCGACGCCAATGGCAACCGCGTGTTCACGCGCCGCGCAGCGAGCGACGGCCGCAACAGCTCGATGCGCCGCTCGTTCCCCAATGAAAGCACGGCGCTGATGCGCCCGTCGATGCGAGCGCTCAACCGCGCGGCGTCGCTCGAGGCGCGCGCGCTGCCCGAACATGGCCACGTGTCCATGAATGACAATGGCACTTTTGACCCAGTCAAGGAGGGATCAGACCTCACGGCGGCCAGCGAGCACGGCGAGTCGTTGGACGAGTATCACGCACACGGCTCGTGGCGTGAAGATGCCACGGCGATCTACCATTTGATGGTCGACCAGAAGCTCAATGTGCTACTGCTGCTCGCTCCGTTTGCACTCTACGCGTCGCTCGGCGGCTGGGGCGACTCGTGGGTCTTCCTCCTCAACTTTCTCGTCATGATTCCGCTCGCTAATTTGCTTGGCGAAGCCACCGAGTCGCTCGCATTCCACACGGGTGAGACCATTGGCGGGCTCGTGAACGCGACGTTTGGCAACGCTGTCGAAGTCGTCGTGGCCGTGTTTGCGCTCAAGAAGGGCGAGATCGCGGTCGTGCAGTCGTCGCTCATCGGCTCCGTGCTGTCCAACTTGCTGCTCGTGCTTGGGTGCAGCTTTATCGCGGGCGGGCTCACGCAAAAAGAAAACACGTTCAATGCCGTGGGCGCGAGCGCCAACTCGTCGCTGCTCATTCTCGCGAGCTTTGGCATGCTGCTGCCGTCCTACATTTACTACTTTTCCGAGCACGAAACGGAGCAAGACCGAGTCGACAAGACGCTGGCGCTTTCGCACATCACGGCCATCTTCTTGCTCTTCATGTACATGCAGCTACTCTACTTTCAGCTCCACACGCATCTCCACTTGTTCCAAGAAAACGACGACGACAGCGAGGACGAAGTCGATTTGTCCAAGCGCGCCAGTGCGATGGTGCTGCTGGCCGCGACGCTCTTGGTCGCGCTCTTTTCCGAGTTTCTTGTGGGCTCGATCGACGGCTTTGCCAAAGAGCTCAACGTGAGCAAGTCGTTTATCGGCATCATCTTGCTGCCCATTGTGGGCAACGCCGTTGAGCACGTGACGGCAGTCAAGGTTGCGCTCCACGACAAGATGGAGCTCGCCATGGGTGTCGCCGTTGGCTCCGCCACACAGGTCTCGCTGTTTGTCGTGCCCATTGTGGTGCTGGCCGGCTGGGCCTTGGGCCAGCCCATGACGCTCGCGTTCCCCGAGTTTGAGATCATGGTCTATCTCATGTCGATTCTCATCGTGTACGCCATCATCGCCGACGGCAAGTCGAACTGGCTCGAAGGGTCCATGCTGCTCACGGCCTACGCGCTCGTCGCCGTCACGCTGCTGTGGGTCAAAGTACCAGCCGTCTAGTTAGGCCCGTCCTGTCTACCAAGGATCTCCAAGTTGAAGCTGAATAGTGTCGAGAATGTTGGTTTTTCGACATGGATGACGCTGTCGAAAATAGCTCGTTGTTGCATTTTTGACAGCATACATCTCGCTTTAGTGACATGCGATCCCTCCAAATCTTGCTGCGTTAAGACGAAAATGAAGCTGGGACTTCAGTGTCGTAAATGGGCGGCGCTTGCGCTTGTGACGCTGCTGCTGGCGCTATGTTGCGCGTGTCTGGTTGACGAAACTTCCGCGTACAAGCGCAACACAGTCGTGGTCGATGACGACGACGACGACGACGACGACGACGACGAGTTCGACTTCATGTCGACCAAAGTACGGCTCTTGTCGTTCCGCTTCATGACTCGCTAGTGACTCACACTCTGTATATGTACAACGGCAGCTCAAGACGCCATCGCGTGCGCAAGCGACAGATGAGTTCACGTGCGACGATGCCGGCGCTGGCGAGTGCACGGCGTCTCCAATCCAGTCCGTCCACGCTCGCGGTCTCGTGACCACGCGGGTGCGCGTGAATGAAGTTCTCCGCGAGCACGCGCGCGCCGCCAGCACGAGCGAGGAGCCGTCTCTCTTTGCAGGCGAAGCGCTGGGGTACGTGACCCCGTGGAACGCGCGTGGGTACGAATTCGCTACGCGGTTCCGCCACAAGTTCACCTTCATCGCGCCCGTGTGGCTGCAAATCCGCGAAGACGGCAAGACCAAGGCGCCGCTTCTCACGGGCACCCACGACATTGACCGCGAGTGGCTTGGCAAAGTACGTGGCAAGGACCGGGACGGCCCCAAGATTGTGCCACGTGTCATGTACGAGCGCAACACGCTCAAGTCGGACGACGTGCCCGTGATCATCGACCTGTTGCTCGCGCTCGCCAAGACGCACTCGCTCGACGGCTTTGTGTTTGAGATCCCGATCGTCGAGGGCACGATGGACATTTTGCTGCGCATGGGCGAGGCGTTCAAAGACGCCAAGCTCTTGCTGCTGCTCGTGATCTCGCGCAGTTCGAACGCCGGGCGTTTGCCCGTGACAAGCGACATGCTGGACCAGCTACGCCCGCTTGTCCATCGCTTCACGATGAATGCATACGACTACCAGACGCCCGGACCGAACGCGCCCTTCGAGTGGATCCAAGCGACCATCGAGAGCTTTCGGGACCAAGACCGCGCCAAGATCCTCATGGGGCTGCCCTTCTACGGCTACGACAACAGTGGTTTGTATTGGTCTTATGTATGGGGGATGAGATCTCTCTCTTGACTGAGCTCTTCCAATAGGTGCAATCGTCGGGGCCACGTACATTGACCAACTCAAGCAACAGGACGGCATCAAGGTCCGATGGGACGCCGCAGCCCATGTGCGTTACTGTAGTGGAAAGGCAGAGGATTGAACGGCCCTAGAGTCCTCATGTTGGCCACTCTTCATAGGAATGCGTCCACCAGTTCGACTCGGACCGCGACAGCGTGCGCCACACAGTCTACTATCCGTGTCTCCAGTTTCTTCACGACCGCCTGCAATTGTTCCAGCAGAGCGGACTCGCCGGCACGGCCGTGTGGGAGCTCGGTCAAGGGCTTGAGTACTTTTTCGATTTGCTGTGAAAATAACACCAGAAAGCGGCTCTTCCTATTGATTTCAAGCCTCTCCCACTTACTCCTTGCTCGCGTCGTAGCCGCTCTCGTCACCTCCGCCAGCCAGCGGCACCGTTGGCGCCAGCGGCGGCAGCTCACTCCCCACGACCGTCTCCACTGGTGCCGCAGTCTCGACAGCCTCGCTCGCGCCATTCGTGGTCGGCAGATTCCGACTGGACCCGTGGCTCGCCGTCGCCAAGCGCCCCACGTCGGCAAACTCCTTGAGCACTTTGCGCACGTCGCCAATCGAGTCGACCGCGTACGAGTGCGTGTGGCGACCGGCACTGTGCTGCACGTCCTGCCCGACCACGAGCGTAAACACGGCGACATTCTCAGCCATGCGCACGGGCACCTTCTGGAGCCGACTGAACGAAACCTTGTTGTCTTCGTCAATGGCCCTGGCACGCGCCAGCTCGAGCTCGTCGTCTTCCGTGGGCCCTTCCACGAGCCGGCCCAGCTCGCGGCGCCTGCTGCCGCTGCTTCCCGAAGACGAGGCCGTGCCGGCCCGCGGCTTACGGTGGCGCGATAACTTGTCGCTCTTGCGATCTCCGTTCGTCGACGAGGCACTGGGTCGCTGTGACACTCGGCTGCTGCTCGAGGCCTGGGACAAGCGCGTGTTCGCGCTCTTGGACCGTCCCAGCGGCGGCACCGATGAGCCCGACGAGCCCGACGACGAGGCAGACGCCGAGCCGCCGCCATTGCGCTGGGCTCGACGTGGCGCCATGGCCGCCGTGGCACTCGTGGCCGCGCTCGTGGCACGTCTGGGTTTGTCCTTGGCTTGCTTCTTCTTTTCGTGGCGTTCTTTCGACTCGGTCACGAGCGTATTGAGCGTCTGAAACATTTGATCGTCCGTGTCGTCGTCGCACACGCAGAGCACGAAGTCCACTTCCTTGTGCGACTTCTTGCGCACTTGCTGCGGCCGCGACAAGTGCTTGAGAATGCCCTCGAGCACCTTGGCTTTCGTGCAGCCTTCGTGCTCGACGCTGACCCAGTCGTGGCCCGCGTACACTTCAAGCGCCGTGCCAATGAGCTGCCGCTCCAAGACGATCTGCAGATCCTTGGCCTGCCAGCCGCCAAAGTGCGGGTCGGCGTCGCCATAGTGCCACGTGAGCGAGCTCTCCTTGTCTTCGATATAACTGCCCGGCGTGCGCTCCGTGAAATTGACCATGGTCGGCAAGACCAGATCTTTCCACGACGAGTCATTGTGCTCGTCGTACGCGAGGCCGTCCATGGTCGTGCTCCCAGTCGTGCTGCTGCCGCTAGCAAACAACTGGCTCGACACGGGCGCGGGGGAATAGTACGACGCGCCGTGCGAAGACGAGAAGCTCGGCACGGACCCGAGACTCATGCTGCGGCGCGCATTGTGACTGTGGCTGCTGCTCGTCGTGTCAAAGCCGCTAAGACTGTCCGTGCTAGCACTGGCCATGGCACCGACACGGTCCGATTGGAACTTGCTCATTGTCTTCCACTGCTCGCGGTCATTGCTGAGGTTCATGCGGTAGAAAAAGCCGTCCTCGGCTGCAACGCCGACGCGGACCCCTTGGAGCCACGTCTCGAGAAACTTGCGTTCGCGTGCGCTTACGATAAACACGGTATTGCTCTCGTCGGCACTCAGCGTGTCGAGCAGCGTCTTGAAATTGGGCCCCACGGCCGCGAGCGGCAGCAGCGCATGCTGTGGCGTGAGCGTGCGGTCATAGTCCAGAATGATCACACGGTTCTTGGAGCGACGGTAGGCCTGGACAATTTGCTTGGCATCGAGCTTGGGCAGCTGCGTCGAGCCGCGGCGGTTCTGCTGCACGGCGTCGCCCAGTTCACTGAGAAACTGCATGCTCCAGGCCGTCGCCGTGTTGGAGCTCACGTACCGATAGAGCTTTTGCTGGCGGATCTCGCGCTCGGCGCGGCACATGCCCAGTGCCTGGTGGATACTGAGCGCCACGTCTTCCGTGTTCCACGGGTTCGTGACGATAGCGCCGCTGAGCGACTGCGAGCAGCCGGCGAACTCGCTCACAATGAGCACGCCCGGCCCGCCTTCTTCGCCCTCCCACTCGGTCAGGATCTTGGTCGGCGAGATCTGCGGCGACAGAATCGACGACGAGACGGTTGGCCGAGGCTGGTCCGTCTGGTCCGTTGGTGACTGGGCACGCGTGGCGAGATGCGGTGGCGACTCGAGCCGTGGCACGGCGAGTGGCAGCGGCACGGCAGCCATGCGGGCCGCTGCGCGCGCGGCCTTTTTCCGCTCGTCCTTGCGGCGCATAAAGTGCTGCTGGCACACGACAAACTCGTGCGAGACGAGGTTCATGCCGTCGCGCGTCGACGTCACGAGACAGACGTCGGCCAAGTCGTAGAGCGCACAGAGCTCCTCGTGCTGCATCACGCGCTGGTGCAGGAAATGGATTGGTGAATAGTCGAGTGTGCCAAACGTGCCGTTAATACGCCCGACGAGTTGGTTCACGTGGGCCAACAGATTGCGGTACCCGTGGGAGCTCATCTCGAGCGGCGGGCTCGAGTCGGAAGACGACGCGGACGACGGTGGGAACGGCGGGACCGCCTTGGTTGATGCCGGTGCTGGGGCGGGCGACGGCGTCGGTCCGCTGGGACTATCGGTATGGTCTGTCGTGGCAGGATTGGGCGAGCCCGGATCGCCCGTGCCACTGGCTGGCGGCGCGTGGCTGGCCGAGGCCGTGGCCGTGCTGTAGTTGCTCGCACTGTCGACGACGCCCGAGCGCGAGGAAATGCCTATTTGTATCAAAACGACATTGTGCTGCCACTCGGGGAACCGGTTCAGTAGCAGTTCCATCGCGAGCAGCTTGTGCGGAATGCCCTTGATATTGTCGAGGCGGTCGACGCCGAGAATGATGCGCTTGGTCCCAAACTTGCGGTGGAGATCGTTCACGCGGTGCAGCGTCGGCACGCTCGAGGCCGCGCGCGCAAACGGCTCGACACTTATGCCAATGGGAAAGACGCCAATCGACGTCAAGTGGTCACGGTCCGCGGCGCCCTGCGGCGAACGGATGCCCTTGTGGGAACACTCGACGCCCAGCAGCCGCTGGCACGTCGACACAAAGTGGCGCTCATAGTCAAACGTCTGGAAGCCCACGAGGTCCGCCTGCAGCACGCCCCGAAGCAGCTCGGCCCGCACGGGAAGGCGGCTGTAAATGTCGCTCGCGGGGAACGGCGTGTGGAGGAACCAGCCAATGTGGCACAGCGGCAAGCGCTGGCGCAGCAGCGACGGCAGCAGCATGAGGTGGTAGTCGTGGATCCAGACAGAGTCGCCTTCGTTGTAAATCTCGGCGATCGCGTCGGCAAACGACTCGTTCGCCGACTCGTAGGCGCGCCAGTCGTGCTTGAGGAACCGCTTCGTCGCGTGGTACGTCACGGTGCTCGAGAGCGCCACGGGCTCCGAGACATAGTGAAACAGCGACCAGAGCACGTCCGAGGAGAACGCAGAGTGGCGCGTGGCCACGTCCGACGAGATGAAGACGGGCAGGCAGTTGTGCTGCAGTAAGAGGCGGCGCACCGACTCGTGCTCGTGCTTGGGAATGTGCTGGCCGACCCAGCCGACCCAGAGGAAATTCAGGTCGTTGCGCACGCCCGTGAGGCACATGAGCTTGTCGAGGCCGCCCGTGGTCTTGGTAGCTTTCCAGCGGCCCGTCTGCGGCGCACGCTCGAGTAAAACGGGGAGATTGTTCGACACGATAATGAGCTGACTCGCGGCGGCCTGCGCGGTCGAGGCGGCGGTCGCGGGCGGCGACGGCGCGCCGTCGTCGTCGCTGTCGTCTTCTTCTTCTTCGGCGCGGAGCTGCATGAGCTGCGCCTGGAGCTCCTGGATATTGGCCATGATCTCCTGCTCTTCGAGCGACAGCGTGTCCACGCGGCTGAGCTCGTAGTCGGCGGCGCGCTGCGAGACCACGAAGTCATTGCGTGGAGAGATGACGGGCGGTGGCGGTGGCGTTGTGGACGGCGTGCCGTTCGTGGTGGCCGTCGAGATGGTGAGCCCGTGGGGCCCGCCCGTGGCTTCGCCCATGGGCATGTTTTTCAGTGGGAATTCCTCGCCACGTCCGCGGTTTTAGAGACGCGCAGTTGGCTGGCTGGAACCGCAATGAACGATAGAGAAAGGAGCAGGTACGAGTGGAAGCAGCGTGTCGCGGAGAAGCAAGCGATCCGCATGCGTCGTGTGGGACGCGGGGGAGCCGACGGCAGCGACTTGCGACCGTTTGATTGATGGAGAGAACCCAGACTATTTGGTCTATATCTGTAGTTTTGGGGATGCATTTGATTTAGTGACATATAGTATGTTACTATATGTTTGACCTAAAACAACGTGTCCTACTGCTAGTATATATACCTAGATTAGGTCCTGATGCCAGGGACGATACAGAGACTCTGAAAGCTGAGACCGGACCCTTCGGTCTCACTTGCCTTTCGGACCCGGCTCAACAATATAAGCAGAGCCTGATTTCTTAGACCACCGGACTTTTGACATTGGCTCGTCTTTGACTCTTGTGAATCTCCACGAAAGGTTCATCGGCCATACGCCGTGCATCTCGCTCTCCGGGTCTCTGGCGAATGTCACGGACAGCTGGCCGGTATCCATTGTGAGCCGTGCGGAGTGGACGCGCTCACAGCGCGCAACAGTGGATAGCGCCCCATTCTACATGGCCCATGCATATGGGCCGCCACGCGCGACGTGGCGACGCTGCCAGAGATTCGAGACCTTCCTTTTCCAGACTCGAATTCCAGCGGACCTCAGCTCACTGCTACTGTGCCAGCCATCACTGGTTATCTGCGGAGTCGGCATCACCATCACTCACGATACCGACACGGGAAGATGCAAGGTTCACCAGACTGTTCATTACGCAACGCAGCTTCAAGATTCACCTGAGGGACTCCCTCGCGGTTCCTCACGGAGCGGCATGCACGCTCCCTAAGTGCCTGTATTCGGTTTGTGGATGCCGCCCTACTATGAATAGATTGCCGGCGTTGGACTAGCTGGCGCAACTGGGCCATCAATTGCCAGTCTCATTGTCCAACTTTCCCGGCATCCCCCACACGCCCGAGCAAAGTCTCCACTCCCACGACCCATCCACCATGGTCCGTGCCTTCGTCTCCACCACCGCCGTGGTCGCTGCCTCGCTCGGTCTCGCCTCGGCAGCCGTCTCGCAAGTCCACTTGGGACTCGCGACTGCCAACGTCGACTGCCCAAACGGCATCGCCGTCTCGTTTGCGAGCGACGTCGCCGCGGCCTACTCGGTGAGCGTGGCCTCGGGCAAGACGACCAAGTCGGCGCAGTCCACGTGGTCGTCCTACAGCGTGAATGAGCCCGAGTTTAACTACAAGTACACGTCCCCGCAGCTCCACACGGCGCTGCTCTGCGGACTTGAAAGCAACACCAAGTACACGTACACGATCGGCATCAATGACTTTACCGGTTCGTTTGTGACGCCGCCCCACGCTGGCCAGGACGACATCGAGACAATCGTGGGTGTCGTTGGGGACCCCGGCGATACGACCAACTCGGAGACGACGCTGTCTCAGTTCACCAAGCCGTTTAACGGCAAGCCGATCCAGGCCGTGGTCGTGGCGGGCGACTACTCGTACGCCAACGGCGATCACAACCAGTGGGACGTCTGGATGAATGAACAGCAGAACCTCACGTCAGTGTACCCTATCACGGGGATCGGCGGCAACCACGAGACCATCACGACGTCGGGCCACTTGAACGCGCCGCCCTTCCCGGCCGACCGCACACTCCGTCCTGAAAAGTACTTGGGGTACCTCGCGCGCATTTACACGCCCATCTCGCCGGCCAACCGCAAGGCGCTCCGCACGTGGTTCTCGCTCGACATTGGCCTTATCCACTTTGTCTTTATCGACGACTACGTTGGCAGCAACGGCACGGACACCACCGTCGAAGGCACAGCGCCGTGGCTCGCCGAGCGCGAGGCGCAGCTCGCGTGGGTCAAGAGCGACCTCGCGGCTGTAGACCGCAAGGTCACACCCTGGGTCATTGCCATTAAGCACAACCCGTACTACAACACGTGGGGCAACCACCAGTGCCAGTGCTCAGCCACGATCTTTGAGATTGACGATGCCGACGCGTGCTGGAAGGGAAAGTACTTTTCGGGCTCGTCCCACTTTGAGCCGCACTGCGGCATCCAAGCCAAGCTCGAAGATGTGTACGCGCAGTACGGCGTCAACATTGTCATGGCTGGCCATGTCCACGGCTACGAGCGCACGGCCAAGATCTACAAGAACAAGGTCGACGCTGCCAAGGGAACGTATCATGTGACCACGGGTGCTGGTGGCAACTACGAGGGCCACGCTGGTCCACGACTTGCGAGCGACAAGGTCCCGAGCTGGTCGATCGGCGCCAACAACGTGACGTACGGCGCCTCGCGCGTGATCGCGACGCGCAAGTCGCTCCAGGCTGTTTGGTTTGCCAACGATTTCCTCAACGACAAGGAGGCTGTGGCCACGGACGGATTCACGATTTATGCCGACGGCAATGATGATCTCACGTGGCCACCGAAGAAGGGCACGCCCGCGCCAACCACGACGGCGCCAACGACAACGGCGCCGCCAGCGACGACCACGCCCGTGTCGACGACGAGCGCTCCAGTGACGGATCGCCCGTCTTGTTAAAGCAGCCCGGTAATGAGAAGCCACTGCCCCGATTTGAAGTGTTGGTTGCAGATCATTGTGGGGGCACGAACCTATTCCCATTGCCATGTAGTCCCTGGCGAGAGAGAGAGAGAGAGAGAGAGAGAGAGAGAGAGAGAGAGAGAGAGAGAG